>JAJOOO010009709.1:0-34923 GCA_029582685.1 Solanum piurae | reverse complement strand
AACTATTAATCACAACTTAAAGTTTTAAAAATATATTAAAAATTTGATTAACTCTCAAAATTGAACATGTGCCACATAAATTGGGACAAGGGAAATAACATATATTATTTAAAAATTATGTACTTAATTTTTTTTTTTAAATATATTAAAAATTTGATCAACTATCAGAATTTCACACGTGACACATAAATCACAATAATTTAACAACTTAAAATATCTTTAAAAATATATTAAAAATTAATTACTCTCAAAATATCACATGTGCCACAAATATAATTTGAAAAGTACGTTAAAAATATAATAAAAATAATTAACAATAAAAATATTTAAAAAATTGATTAACTCTTCTAGTTTTATCTGTATCACATAAATTAAAATAAGTAAACTAATACATATTGGGCCTGGGCTCGCCCAGAGTTTTGTATCTAGTATATATAATACTCATTATGTATATTATTGTCAGAAGATTTTTCATTTATGTAATGAGTGATGACAATAGATACACGACAAAACAAAAAATCCCATAAAATAAATATATTTCATATTAATAAGTCATGATAAAAATGATTATAATTTTAAAATATTAAATCATGCTAAAATAAGTCTAATAAGTCTTAATTACATCACTAAATATTAACAAAATAAAAAATATCATAAAACAAATATTTCATATTAATAGTCATAATAAAAATACTCATAATTTAAAAGTATTAAGTCATGTTAAAATAAGTCTAATCATCATATCATCATATCATATCATATATATTTATATATATATTACCTTAAAATCATGAACTCCTAACTTGAATGTTAAATTACTATAATATCCCTAACTTAGGTTGTGACTTTTTCGATGAGTTGTGACTTTTCTGATAAGTTGTGACTTTTTTCAAAGGGTTGTGACTTTTCCAAAGAGTTGTGACATTTTGAAAGAGTTATGACTTTTCCAATAAGTTGTGATTTTTCCAAAGGGTTGTGATTTCTTGGAAAGGTCGGGACTTTTCAGATAAGAAACAAAAAACACTTGTTCATACTACCCTTTGCTGACTATAAATAGAGGGGTTTCCTCTCATTTTTCAACCACAATTTTGTTTAATCTTCTACCTTCATCTCATTTTTCAACCACAATTTTTTTTAATCTTCTACCTTCTTCTCATTTTTCAACCACATTTTTCAAACACTTGTTCATACTACCCTTTGTTACTTTTATATTCTTGTTTTAGTATTTCATGCTTGATCACCATAGAAATAAATCTATTGTCTATTCTTAAAATCGAGAGAGCATAAGGTGGATAGACCAAAGAATATAGAAAGCTCGACCATCCATTCAGTTGATGTGTGTTCAGGAGTGATGTCCTGAACGAACAACTTGCTTGGTTACAAAACAAGATGAAATATAAATGCTCGCCAGTTAGGCCTGTCTATCCCCGCTCAACGAAGTAGTTAGAACAATTAATTGGAGTAGGCGACTAGAGGTTGAGAGACCCGACTCATATAATTAACCCTGTAAATCAGTAACTTGATAAACAAAATTATTTCATTGCCTGAGATGTGATACATGAAACCCTACGCATGCTGCAGCCCTGGAATTTTCCAAATCACTGTAAGTAATTTTATTACTTTATTACTGCAATCTTTTCTTTTGGCACTCTTAAATAAATAATAACACCAGTATAATTTAGTAAAAATAGTTAATTGAAAATTCCTTTGGGTTCGATAATCTGGTTCTTTTAAGAGCCACTATATTACTTGTGCGATCATATACACTTATGTGTGCAATTGGGAGCAACAAGTTTTTGGCACCGCTGCCGGGGACTTAGAAATTAACTATTCATCTAGGTTATACTTTTTCTTTTTATGTATTTATTTATTAATTAGTTTTTTTCTAAACAATTAATTAGTATTTTTTTCTTTGAATAATTTAGTACTCTTATTGATATGGATGATTGGGGAAAATCATGGTTGGGTGATAAGTATTCTTAGAAAAATCCTTTTATTTATAATGGACATCACATGGATATGGAGTGTCGTAGATGTCATTTATGTGGTTGTCAATATATTCATTGGAATGGTTTTTCTAAATCTTATTCCCTTCCCCTCGAACCCCTATTATGATTCTTCTGTTTTTTGTGATGTTGGCATGTGCGATGAAGTGGAGAAAGCAAAACAAGAAGCACGCAATGTGAATTGACTAATGGAATGTACAGACATGCTGGACAAAGTTAATTAAAAAATCATGGAACAAATATTTGAGTGCGGGAAAGAGCACAAAAATATCATGAAATTACTGGATAATCTTGACGCTATTCAATTAGAAATTACAGTCCAAGCTAAATTAGAAGAGAGTGAAGCCCAACAAGGAGAAAGTTATGGAGAAACAAAGATAGTGAGTCAATCTTGGCTACAAGAACAAACTCAACATAGAAAGTTTCAATCTATCTGTGATAGTCTAATATACATGACAACCCAACTGATTGAAGGAAAAGTTGAGCTCACATAAGAAATAGATTAATTTGGCTCAGATATTCATGACTTAGAGGCTTACTTGAACATAAAGATTCAGGCGTCTGAAGCCCAATTACCAATTGTCGTGGACGATGACAAACTAGTGGAGCAAAAAGAGGAATTCCAACCATTCAACTACACATTATTCCTTAATATCGATGTTGAGAAAGAGTACAAAAGTGAGAATGTTGTAAAACAAATGCTTCTTTGGAGTTGAGGCAACTTGAATCTCATTCAAAACACTTTTCTATATCATCTGAACTAGTGGATGAGTGTATAAATGAGAAACAAGGCCACTACATACTAAAGTTTTTTAGTCCACGTAGACAAAATGACATTCCTCACCTAAGGTCCAAGAAGTGCAAGATGTGACATATATTACTTGGTTCTTTTATCTTTATACCACCACCCCTTGAGAGGAGCAGAAAAATAGATGTGAAGTTAGGGGTACAATTCATATGTCACCCCCCCCCCTAAGCTACCCCCAGGACGCGGACATGGGACCTAGGATCACGAGTGACCCCAAGCTAACCCTGGTGGCATATCATAAGCATACTAAAGTAAACTGAAGTAAAGAAATACTGCGCGGAGGCTAAATCCTCATGTAAACTGAAATGATAGGGAATACCCATAAACTATATGAATATATGAAAACTGAGAGTTTAACAACAACTGAAAGGGCAAACTAAAATGCTAAAGTTGAATCTAACTATGTCTGAAAATAACCTCTAACTGACTAGGAGTGCTGGGGCATGCCCCAACTAAATCTAGCAAAAACTGAAACTAAAATTAAAAGAAAAGGAAACATGTCTGTCATCCTCAGAGAATGAGGACTCACCACTGATACTGCTGAGTTGAAGATCGAGAACCGAACTATACGTTATCTGGAAGCTGAGTATCTGAACCTACATCACGAGAAGATGTAGCGCAGAGTATGCGTCAGTACTTGAAAGCTACTTAGCATGCAGGATAGGATAAAGCTGAACAATAAACATAACTGAACCAAAGAATATATCTGAGCAATGATAACAGATAGTCATGCTACTATACTGAGAATACTGAGCATTAACTAACTGGATGCAATGACCAAGTTTATAATATGATGAGACTGAAATCTAACTATAATTGATAACATGGTCAATGCAATAGAATCTGATTGTAAGGGAGCTACTATTAACTGACATAAAACAACATGAGCTAAATGTGGAGTCCGATGTATACGCCCCATCGAGAGGACCCAATATACCCTGCCAGAGGTATAGAGGAATGGTTGGCGTGATCACTAAAATGTAAAGAATAAATTAAATATCAATATATTTGTCACGACCCAAACCGTCATGATTGGCACCCACACAAACCCTCCGGTGGGAGAACCATTGATACTAATCAGTTAACCCAGGATCTAAATATTTAAAGATACGGAAGCAGGTTTAAATGCAGAAATAAAGTACAGTTCTCATAAATTCCAAAAGTCTAATAACGACTATCAAACATTGCAGAAAATTCCCTAGAAATTGAAAGCCAATGTACCAACATTGTAAAGTTCAACAAGTCTAAATAAAATGGGTACAACCCAATTAAACATACAAATATCTAACTAGAAAGTCTGAGTCCGAAAAGAGTGGACTAAACATAGAGAACTCATGGCAGCCTGGAAGAACTGGCTCACCCTTGAATTCGATTGAACAATGATCTCCTAGATAAGGTCTGTCAGTAGCCGCCTGATGATGCCTTGTATTCAACAAAGAAAGAGCAAGTGCAGTATTAGTACACAACCACATCGTACTGGTAGGATCACGCGGCTATTCTAGTAAGTGAAACATATACAAGCAATCACAACATAGTAAACACACATATACCGAACATATACAATATCAATTATCATTCCAGGAGCAATGTACCATTCCACATTTCTAATATCAAGTAATAAGCATATATGACAAGTCAATGGTCCTCTCATGGAACCCATACCCAAACTGTTAGTGTGACGAATCGTGACACCCGATCCAAGTTAGTCTGTCAGAACATGACACTCGTTCCCATATGTATGTCGGTACGTGACATCCGATCCCAATTAGTATGTTGGAACGTAACATCCGATCCATTCAACAAGTCACAATCACAATCACAATGTACATTCTCATAATCATACAATCAAGTGTTGATTCATGGCATACAATCATTCATTGATACTCATTTGCATTAGATGTGATCAATAGTGCAACATTCGCACACATACATGCATTACAATGAAGCACATACTAACATACATCACACAAACATGAAATCAAACTATCACCTACCTAGAAAACAAGCTTGAATCCTCCTAAGAAACTTGATTCTTCCCTCTCCTAATTATTTTCGCTTGTTGAGGTCTACAAATAATCAATTCAATACGAGGATCAATGATTAATGTCTAATTACCCAGATTACAATCAAAACTATAAACCCTAGGCCGAACCCGAGATCCCATTAACCAACTTAGGGCTTTTTCCACCATTAAGTTTTACGTCAAAACCCTCCCTCATTGATAATCACCCATAAATCTAAGTTCTACGGATCAAAAAAAGGATTAGGGGAGTAAAATCCTTACTTTTAGTACCAAAAATAGTGGAAACCTGTCAAAAAATTTCCTTGGGTCATCTCCTAGCTCTCAAGAATGAAACTTGCAACAAAGTAACGTTTTTAGGGTTTAATTCTGACTTAATTTGCGACTGGCCCGCCGTAGCGGGACCCAACACGCCACAGCAGCCCAGCCCAGGCGGGAATAATTCTACCCTAGCGGCTTGAACGGAAATAGAGAGTCAAAATTTGAGTTTCAAACTCTCATTTCACAATACATCTTCAACCCATGACACTCAGAAACTATCCATTCACGCTAAGACCAGTTTTGGGAGTTCTACTCGCCCGAATTCAATTTCATAAAGTCGTACGGGTTCCTTAACGTCTTGGCAATCTACTCATGTGATCAAAATCATAATTAAATCTCTCATTCATTACCAGATCTCCCTAGACCTTACAGACTCCGATTTTGTCCAAATTTGGACTAGGCTAGGAATTTTCAAGTTACTACGAAAATGTTTTCTGACACAAATTATTTCCTCGATGGCTATTCTATAACGATGGGAACATGTCGTTACAATATATGCCAATTAACCCATCACTTGTCCCCGAGTGACAAACTAAAAAAAACTGGCTAAAGTAAGGGTAGAGTAGTACCTGAATTGTCTAACAACTGGGATACTTGTCTCGTATGTCCTTCTTAGTTTCCCAAGTAGCTTCCTCAACTGGACGATGCTTCCATTGAACTTTCACGGACTTAATATATTTGGTACTTAGCTTCTGAACATCACGATCAAGAATTGCAATCAGTTCATCCTCATACTGGAGTTCTTTGTCTAACAACACTGAGTCCCATTTTATGATGTAATTCCCATCACCGTGATATCTCTTCAACATGGACACATGAAATACCAGATAAACTCATGATACGTTAGGAGGTAAAGCCAATCTATAAGCTACTGGTCCTACACAGTCAAGAATTTCAAATGGTTCAATGTATCGAGGACTAAGCTTGCCCTTCTTTCCAAATCTCATCACCCCTTTCATGGGGGACACCTTAAGAAGAACTTTCTCACCAATCTGAAATGTCATGTCTCTTACCTTATGGTCTGCATACTTTTTTTGTCTACTCTGGGCTACTAAAAGCTTAGCTTGGATGCTTCTTACCTTATCTTGAGCATCTTTCACCAAGTCAACCCCAAAGGTTTCACATCTCTTGCCTCAAACCATCATATGGGTAATCTACATCCCCTCCCATAAAGTGCCTCAAACGGTGCCATATCAATGATGGAGTGATAGCTATTATTATAAGAGAACTCAGACAAAGGTAGGAACTTATCTTAATGTCCTCCAAAGTCAATCACACATGCCCTCAATATGTCGTCCAACACTTGGATAGTCCTCTCTGACTGCCCGTCTGTCTGCGGATGGAAAGCTATACTAAAAGTGAGTTGGGTGCCTAATTCATCATGTAATTTCCTCCAAAACTTGGATGTGAACTGCGTACCAGGGTCTGAGACAATAGAAAGGGGAACCCCGTGCAGCCTTACTATCTCTTTTACATACACCTTAGCCAATTGTTGCGCATTATAATCTATTCTGATTGGAATAAAATGGGCCGACTTAGTCAATTTGTCAACCACTACCCAAATAGAATCAAACTTTCTCAAAGTCTTGGGAAGACCAACCACAAAATCCATAGCTATTCTTTCCCACTTCCATTACGGAATTGGCATTCCCTGAAGCAAACTTGTCGGCCTCTGATGCTCATATTTTACTTGTTGGCAATTATGATGCTTAGCCATAAACTCTGCTATATCTTTCTTCATGCCCGGCCACCAATATAGTCGTTTCAAGTCTCGGTACATCTTGGTCACACCCGAATGAATAGAATACCACGAACCATGAGATTCTGTCAACAAATTCTAAATCAACTCATCTACTCGAGAGACACAAATCCTTCCTTTAAAACTGAGCACACCCCTGCATCTAAAGTCGCATCTTGTGCCTTACCATACACTGTCTTCTTTCTAAGCTCCTTCAAATTCTTATCCTCAAACTGTTTGGCCTTGATCTCCTCAATGAATGTGGCCATTACCTCAATCCTAGCTAACACCCACCTTTCTCTAAGATGCCCAACTACATGAACTTAGATTCCAAGGTTTGAATTTTCTTAGCCAAAGATCGCTTGGATACACTCAAGCAAGCTAGACTACCCACACTCACCGCCTTCCGACTTAGCGCGTCTGCCACTACATTAGCCTTACCCGAATGATATTGGATGATCACATCATAATCCTGGAGTAACTCCATCCACCTTCAATGTCTCAAATTCAGATACTTTTGAATGAACACATGTTGTAGACTACGATGATCAATGAACACCCACACTTGACACCATAGAGGTAATGCCACCAGATCTTAAGAGCAAACACTACCGCTGCCAACTCTAATTCATGTGTTGGGTAATTCCTCACATGCACCTTCAGTTGTCGCGATGCATAAGCTATAACATTCTTATCCTGCATTAATACAACACTCAATCCCGAAGGTGAGGCATCACAATAAACAATAAAATCTTTATCTTCCACCAGTAGGGCTACAGTATTTGTTGTGGTCAAAAGAGTCTTGAGCTTTTGAAAGCTCTCATCACATTTTTCGGTCAATTGGAAAGGTACCTCCTTTTTAGTCAACCTTGTTAGATGTGTTGCAATAGAAGCAAAGTTCTTCACAAATCGATGATAGTAGCTAGCAAGCCCCACAAAACTCCTAACTTTAGTCACAGAGCTATGATGAACCCAATTCTTAACCACTTCAATCTTTTGGGGATCTACCATTACCCCTTCCCTTGAAACTACATGCCCCAAAAAGGCAACTGAATCCAACCAAAACTCACACTTAGAAAATTTGGCATATAACTTTTTTCTCCCAAGAATACCCAAAACAATACGAAGATGGTCGGCATGCTCTTCCTTACTCTTTGAATAAACCAGAATATCATCAATAAAAACATAACAAATGAATCAAGAAATGGTTTGAACACACCATTCATCAAACTCATGAAAGTTGCAGGCGGGTTTGTCAACCCAAATGACATAACGAGAAACTCATAGTACCCATAGCGAGTTCTAAATGCCGTCTTGGGTACATCTTCAGGCCTAATCTTTAACTGATGGTAACCAGATCTTAGATCAATCTTAGAGAAAACTGATGCACCTTGCAACTTGTCAAAAAGATCATCTATTTGAGGCAATGGGTACTTGTTTCGAATGGTGATTCTATTCAATTGTCGGTAATCTATGCACATCCTCATACTACCATCCTTTTTCTTAACAAACAAGATAGGAGCACCCCATAGGGAAGCACTAGGACGGATAAAGCCTTTATCAAGAAGTTCTTGGATTTGAGCCTTAAGCTCTCTCAATTCTACCGAGGCCATGCGATACGGAGGGATGGAAATGGGGCGGGTACCAGGTTCCAAATCAATGCAGAAATATATATCTCTATCCAGAGGCATACCAGGCAAATCAATAGGAAACACTTTTCTAAATTCTGACACCACAGGAATAGACTCAATAGAGGGAAACTCAACCTCAACTTCCCGAATATCAGCCAAATAGCCAAACAACCATGCCCCACCAGTTTCCTAGCCCGAATGCAGGATATGATCTTAGCTGGCTTAGGCTTGTACACCCCTTCCCACTCTAAATTTTCCCTATCCGGAATTTCTAAAGTCACAGACTTAGTGTTATAATTAAGCACATCATAATAAGGGGACAACCAAGTCATGCCTAGGATTATATTAAAGTCCATCATATCTAAAATAACCAAATCAGCCCAAGTTTGGAAACCCATAAACATAACAGAAAAAGCACGATAAACATGGGTGACTATGACAGACTCTCCAACTGGGGTTGAAACATGGATGGGGGCATCAAGTATATCACAAATCCTATGAAATCCCAAGGAAAAATGAACAAACATATAATAATAAGTAGAACCCGGATAAAATAATACATTAGCCATCCAATCACATACAAGAATGGTACATGTGATCCCTGCGTTAGAAGACTCTGCCTCACTCTTGCCTGGAAAGGTGTAACACTGAGCCCTGTCATCTTGACGGGCAACTTCCATGCCTGGTTGCGCCGTACCTCTGCCTGCGTTACCATTTCCCCAATCTCTGTGGCCTCGCTATTTTTCTTCCTCGCCCACCTTGTGGACGTCCTTGACCATTATTACCATTTCATACGGGTACCACTGCTCTAGTCTATTGTTGCGTGGAATACAACATGCGCGGTTGGGGACAATCTCTCCTCCTATGCCCAGGTTCTCCACAATTATAACAAGTGCAATCAAAAGATGGCTTGCTTCCCATAGAAGGTGCGGCTCCCTGGCTATCCTGAATCAAATTTTGAGGTAGAGTTCCCGAGTAACTACTTGTGGATGCGGTTATAGCGGACTAAATTGGTTGGGCTGCAAGTGTCAGCCTCCCTGAACCTCTGGAATAGGAACCCTAAAAGTTACCTATACTCTTAGCTTTCTTAGCCAATGCCTTATCCTGCCCATCATGTCTAACTCATTCTACTTTCTTCATAAATTCGGTCACCTCATTGAAGTTTTTTCTTGCAGAAGTCATCTCAACAAACAATACCTGAAGTTCGGGGTTCAATCCTTTGACAAACAAACGAATCCTCTCCTCCTCAGTAGTTAGCAACTGTGTAGCATAACTACACAAGCCATGGAACTTAGCTTCATAAGAAGCTACAGTTATACCACCCTGATCTAAAGCTATGAACTCATCCTTCATGCGATCTCTCAAAGTTTGGGGTACATACTTCTCTAAGAACAGAGCATGAAACTGGGTCCAAGTTAGTGGGGGTAAAGCAGACTATCTACATTCCACGTAAGCTCTCCACCACTGCTTAGCCTCACCTTGAAGCTGAAAAGTCACATACTCTACTCCATGCTGATGGAAAATACCCAAGTTATGCAGCCTCTCATAACAATCTAAGATGAACCCACATGCGTCCTCATTCTCAGAACCATGGAATACCTGAGGCTTCAATTTCAAAAACTTGGTCAACATTTCGTGTTCATTACTAGTCATCACAGAACCCAACAAAGGACGGAAAAAGGTGTCATTACCTACGGTTCCACCCACCTTGGGGACAGTAATAGCAACAGGGGGATTGACGGGGGTTTGAGTTGCTTGAACTACGGGAAGAATTCTAGGACCAACCAATCCTTTCAGGAAAGACATAATCTGATGAGCTAACACTGGGTCTAAGGGAGGAATACTTGTAGTCTAAGCATGCACCTCTTCCTCTTGTCCAACATCCTCCTCATTCACAACCTCTACATTCTCCTCTATATCTTCATGATGTACAAGAGGAACCTCATTTCTGGGAGCATTCTCAATCGGAACCCCACCCCTAGCGGGTGCTACCCTTCCTTGGTTTCTACCCCTTTCTCTTCCTCTACCCTTGCCTCGACCGCGACCTCTTGTTGCGAACTCCTCAGCAGGTTCATTAACGAAAGCTATGGGCCTGACACCATTGAAGAGAGTGTTAACCATCTGCGGACAGAAGAGTGAAGGAGATTAGATACCAATTCGGATCGCCAGATACCAATTGGAAATCAAGTTATAGCACGAAAGAAGACAAGAGAAAACAGAGAGATTTCCTAAAGTCCTGTAGCCTCTCGAAGAAAAGTACAGATGTCTCTATACCATTCCGCAAGACTCTACTAGACTCATTTTGGTACACCGAGATCAACAAACTTAGGGCTCTGATACCAACTTTTTCACGACCTTGACCGTCGTGATTGGCACCCACACTAACCCTCTAGTGGGAGAACCATTAATACTAATCAGCTAACTGAAGAACTAAACATTCAAAGATAGGGAAGCAAGTTTAAATGCTGAAATAAAGTAAAGTTCCCATAAACTTCAAAAGTCTAACAACGACTATCAAAACATTGCGGAAAATTCCCTAGAAACTAAAAGTATGTGTACCAACACTCTAAAGTTCAACAAGTCTAACGAAAATGGGTAAACCCAATTAAACATACGAATATCTAACTAGAAAGTCTGAGTCCGAAAAGAGTAAACTAAACATAGAAAACTCATGGCAGCCTGGAAGAACTGGCTCACCCTTGAATTCGATTGATCACTAATCTCCTAGATGAGGTATGTCAATAGTCGCCTGAAGATGCCCTTTACTCAACAAAGAAAGAGCAAGTGCAGTATCAGTACACAACCACAATGTACTGGTAGGATCACACTGGTATTCCAGTAAGTGAAACATATACAAGCAATCACAACATATTAAACACACATATACCGAACATATACAATATCAATTATCATTCCAGGAGCAATGTACCATTCCACATTTCTAATATCAAGTAATACGCATATATGACAAGTCAATGGTCCTCTCATGGAACCCATAGCCAAACTGTTAGTGTGCCAAACGTGACATCCGGTCCAAGTTAGTGTGTCCGAACGTGACACCCCCATATATATGTCGGTACGTGACATCTGATCCCAATTAGTGTGTTAGAACATAATACCCGGTCCATTCAACATGTCACAATCACAATCACAATTTACATTCTCATAATCATACTATCAAATGTTGATTCATGGCATACAATCATTGACTCATACTCATTTGCTTTAGATGTGATCAATAGTGCAACATTCGCATACATACATGCATTACAATGAAGCAAATACTAACATACATCACACAAACATGAAATCAAACCATCACCTACTTGGAAAACAAGCTTGAATCCTCCTAAGAAACTTGATTCTTCCCTTTTCGGTTTCTTTTGGCTTGTTCTAGGTCTACAAACAATCAGTTCAATACGAGGATCAATAATTAAGGTCTAATTACTCAGATTACAATTGAAATTATTAACCCTAGGCAAAACCCGAAATCCCAATACCCAGCTTAGGGCTTTTTCCACCCCTAGTTCTCAAGTCAAAATCCTCTCCCATTGATAATCACCCATAAATCTAAGTTCGACGGATCAAAAAATGGTTTAGGGGAGTAAAATCCTTACCTTTAGCACCAAAAATAGTGGAAAATTGTCAAGAAATTGCATGGGGTCGTCTCCTAGCTCTCAAAAATGAAACCTGCAGAAAATAACATTTTTGGGGTTTAATTCTAACTTAATTCACGACTGGCCTGTCGTAGCGGGACCCAACCCACCACAGCAGCCCCGCACTGACAGGAATAATTCTGCACAGGTGGCTTGCACGGAAATAGAAAGTCAAAAGTTAAGTTTCAAACCCCCATTTCACAACACACCTTCAACCAGAGGCGGAGCTAGGATTTCATGTCAGTGGGTTCTAAATTTTTAAAAAGAACAACGATCTTAACCTAAAGTAACAATCATCAAATTAACAAACAAATACAAGTATTTAATTCACTAAAAACGATGAATTACTTAAACATTATATATACATATAAGAATTATCATTACAATTGCACTCGACGAGTTGTCATATTTTGAAAACGATCAATGATCACATCATTAGGTACACTTTCAAATAATTCATCTTATATATAACAAATTAAACAATTATTTAAAAAGTCATCGACCATTCTGCTTTTGAAGTCATTTTTATTGAATTTCATTGAGGAAAAAGCTCTTTCCATTGTTGCAGTAGCCACAGGTAATATCAAGCTTACCTTCAAAGCAAATAAACAAGTCTGCATGTCTTGTGCATATTTGTTTTTACCAATGCCATCGAAAGATCTCCAAGCCCTTTCAAATTTAGGAAAGCGTTGTCCACTTCACTTACATAGTAAATATAAGTGTCTAGATCAAAACTAAGCTCTTCAATCTTGGAAGCATCAAATTCATTCGGATAATACGTTGCAAGCTTCATGATCTTCTTTTTATCATAATTTATAAAGGAATTCCTGGGACTCAAACTAGCCATTCCAAGAAATAGATAAGTATTTTTCATTAAAGTGATTGTTAAGTTCTAAAAGTTGCAAATCTATAACAGTATAAAAAATATCCACACGCAAATGATGAGAATATGTAACACTTGAATTTTTACGCTTCTACTTTTCAAGACCATATTTCTCATCCATTTTAGGGATCATAATATCATTCTTTTCACAAAATAGGCATATATCTTCTACCAAAGAATTCCATTTAGAGTCCCTCACCGATTGTAATTGTTTCTTTGTAAGATCGAAAAGCTTCATGGCAGTAACAGTATCTTGTTCTTTTCATTGTAAGATCGAAAAGCTTCGGGATTAGAACCCACATTCCGCAAGGGCGAACGGTTTCGCTAGGTGCGCAGTGACCACTTGGCCAAACGCTTCAGTGTACTAAGATCAATTTCGGGAGTTCTACTCGCCCAAATTTGATTCTATAAAGTCATACGGGTTGGTTAACGTCTTGGATATCTACTCATGTGATCAAAATCATAATTAGATCGCCCATTCGTTACCAGATCTCCCTAGACCTTACTGACTCAGAATTCGTCCAAATCTGGACTAGGCTAAGATTTCTCAAGTTACTACGAAAATATTTTCTAACCCAAATTCTTTTCCCGATGACTTTTCTATAACGACGGGAACACGTCATTACAATCTTTAATATTTAGATGAATTTTTTGTATTTTAAAATTAGAAAAATGGCCAAAAAACCCACATAAAAGATAAATAGGATTGAAGCTCATAGAGAGCGTCATGTCACAATTTTCTCATTCAGCTTTATTTGAGATATTGCCAACACTCCCTCTGTCTAACTAATCAGCATCCAAGTGCCCTCTTTATTGAGTCATGCTTTACTACAATAATAATACAAGGAAAATACGATTTTAAATATGAGTAGGGGTTTCATAAAAAAAAGTTTATGAATTTATAGGGACAAAAATAGAGAAATCTTTAAAGAAAACATAAATAGTTTTATGTACAATATAATAGAATTGTTGAACCTTGGCTAATAGTTAGTATTATTTCACACAAAATTATATTAACTGATTTGAATCTAAACAAAATACAAACTTGCAATAATAAAATTTTATAGTTAAACACAAAGTTACAATAACTAATTTGCATCTAAACAAATTACAGACTTTCAATAATAAAAAAATAAATATAAATTCAAACTAAAAAAGTTACATGGAGGAAGCATAAACACATAGATCTTCCTTAGGACCTTATATTAAGAAAATAAATAAAAATAGAAATGAATCAACACTCAAGAGTCTTCTTCATGGTGTCAAATTAAAGCATAAATTTAATAATAGAATAATGCTACAAAGAATAATGAAAATCTTGAATTGGGATTTCATGAAACCAAAAACTTGTGAATTTATATTGACAAAAATGAAAGAATATCATAAAGTATCTTAAATTTTAGAGCTAACCCATCGGTGGCCCCCTAAACTTGGCACGACCTTTCACTTAGACACCTTAACTAGGCTTTGTTCATTTTAGACACCTCATGTCACGCCCAACTGTGTCAATTTGACACTTTTTCGATAATCTGTCAAATTTGTACGGTGTGTGTAACACACTCGCTGGTGACGTGTCAAAGTGACGAATTAAATAAAGACACGTGGCATATATATATAAAAATAATTATTAAATGATGAATCTTGAGTAGGAAAAAAACTACCAATGACTCATTGACATGTGGCATTTCTTTAACTAAATAATTTTAAAAAAAAACACTTTTAATAAAAAGAAAATTATATCCACACCACCCCCAAATTGTCTTCTCTACTACCCACCCCCACCTCAAACCCCAACCCCTCTCTCTCACTCAGATTTTCTTCTCCACCCACCACCACCCCCGACCCTCCCCCACCCAAATGTGTCAAAAGAAGAAGCTTTTTTTTTGTTTGTTTTTGTCACTTTGTTTGAAATTTATGTTGATTTTCTCAAATTATTTTGAGGAGGAAGAAGGACAACAAAATAAATGAAAGTATTTAAGCTTAAAATTTATGGGCGCTAGAATTCACTTTTCGGTTGTGATATCGTCAAATTTATTTCACCATGGAAAGAGTATCCCCAGTCATCTTCTCCACCCCCCACCCCCCTCCACCCACAAAATCGTCTTCTCTAAAGCCCCCAAAAACCCAACCTCCAAATAACCCCAAACCCCTGCCTCGAAATACCCTACTATGCGCACCATTTGAAAAAATTTATTTTAAAAAATAAAAACCTCCCCACATCTGCACGCCATTACTATCCCAAACAATTTTTTTAGCTTAGTTTAAAGAAATTAATATTAAATTCTTCCAAGAAAAATTTTGTAAATGGATTTATTTTTAGATTTTAAAAATGGGGAAGAAGAAGAAAAAAAAAATTAAAATTTGGTAAAATGAGGCTCTCACGCGCGTCTAGTGAGTGTATCACACTTGCTATGCCATCTCAGCAGAAAGTGTCAAATTGACACAGTTGGGCGTGACATGAGGTGTCTAAAATGAACAAAGCCTAGTTAAGGTGTCTAAGTGAAAGATCGTGCCAAGTTTAGGGGGCCACCGATGGGTTAGCCCTAAATTTTATAATTTAATAGTTGGAGGTTATGAATATGAAAAATCAAAAGTAATGAAATTAATATAATTTAATAGTTGGAGGTTGATGAGTCTGGGTTGGGGGTGGCGGCTGGGAGTGGGGTGGCATAAAAATGATTTTTTAAAAAAATTGAAATATTTTTCAAAACTTGTTTTTAAAAATAAAATAAAATTACCGGGTGGCCTGGGTGGGGTGGCGCCCCGAGGAGGTAGGAATAAAAAATATTTGAAATTTTTAAAAAAGGAAAATTTAAAAATTTTAATTTTTTTAACAAGGAGGGTCGGGTACGGGGTATGAGTAGGATAAGAAAAGAAAAATTAAAGAATGAAGTAGAGTTCGGAAAGTGTTTTCCTTAATTTTGGAGGGGAAGTCATTTTCCTTAGATTTGAGGAAAATGAGTTGATTTGGAAGGAATCCTTAGCCTTGTGGTGTTAAGTGGAATTTGTTGTAATGCTAATTTCACAAACACAAGGAATGATCCCTGCATTTCACAAAGATGTGGGAAATGTGGGATGTTGACACCATGAGTTTGTGATTAAAAATGTAGGTTATGAAATATATGTTCAACCCTATTGATATTTGTTTTCACACACACACATACACACACATATATATATATATATATACATAAATATTGTTGGAGCCAGAAGTGGTAGGTTTTGTGGAACCCCCGCCTGGTTCTACAATGCTGGCCAGTGGCCATGAAACAACAGCAGCCTTATTGAAAGAAGTTTGACATGAGCACTGATCCTTATGCTGCAGTAACATCTAACAATAATGTATTTCTTCACATAAAAACCACTTAGGAGATACACCTCATTTCAACTTAACTCCAGAAAAAAAATTCCTACCAGTAAAGACTCTTTGGACATGTTCACTTGTCCAGGGGTTAGACTTTCTCCCTTTTCCTTCTGGTGCACAGCATTTACAAGTCTATATCCAGTTGTTTAAAACTAGATACGACGAGTGATATAATCTATGAATGTCATCAATTACAAACTTATCATCACCATCACCATCACCATCACCTTTCTCTTGGAAACTAAATTTCATTGTCTACTCATTCATCATTAGATAAAAATTGAGCACCTAGCCAAATGGTAAGAGTGACTTTTCATGTATTTGGCGCAATATCAACTGATTGACACAGTAAATGTAAACCTCAAATATGGATATTAGTCTTATGAAAGAACAAACAAATTTCATGTATTATGCTAATTGTTCATGATTGAAAAGGGCTAAATAAGTGCTTACAAGGGGTATAAAGCTGTGCTAACTTCAAATAAGAATAGCTAATTGCTATATGTATAACTAAAGCATAATAAATAGCAACTACGCCAACATAATCAGATAGAATCCAAGAGTGAATCCACATCTGGTGTTATAATGATACGCTTAGTGAGCTCCCCAATGTTAGAGCAATACTTCTCTTCTGTATTAACCGCAACAACATCTTGGGCAAACGAGCAATCCATACCTGGAGAAACCTGCAGTCCATTTTGAGATGTCAGATGTCAATTACAATGCCCGCATAGATTTCTACCAATAATGCACTTGAATAAATTAGTCTTTTCTTAATGAACAGTTACAAGATCAGTATTTCAATGTGTTAAGCTATTTACCATCAGCATAAAGAGTTTCTCTTTTTTATTTAAAGGTCGTGGGATCGAGTCACTAAGGGAGCAAAAAAAGGTGGGAGCTTATCCGCAAGGAAAAATAATCTGACACGTATCTAAACTAACATATGCCTTAAGAAAATCATATAACGAAGCAAACTTACATTAAAAAGGGTTTCACCAAGCTTCAGCTTAACAGCGCCACTTTTGTACACTAACATTTTACCCATGAATCCTGCAGGTAACTCATTTAAACTGCAGGCCTTAGCCTTTGAAGGCTTTGAGCTGTTCGCCATTTCACTGCCTTCTGTTTTAATAGATTGCTTCAACATTGGCATGGTTGGTAATTGCACCAAGAACATCTTTTCCTCCAGATTCTCCTCCTACCAAGCATTCACGTAAGGATTCATGGAAATTACTTAGTAATAAGTTGAAGTTAAACCATCAACCAGTTTACTAACCATTAGACCAAGATCCATCGCTGGTTTTATGGAATTCTCATCATAAGTCAAGCTTCGGGAAGCTTCCCCAAATTCTTCCTCGTCAAGAAGTTCTGCAGGGTAAAAGGTACATATCGATGGTAATGATCTTCATATTAAAGAATTCGAAATATGCAAATCACAACCAGAATTGGAAAGAGATCAATTGCTTAATAGGTTTTTCATGCATCAATATGAAGTGCTCTTTGTCTTTTTTTCCTGAAAGATGGCGATTTGGTTTTTAAAGCATTCGCTGAATTTACCTGGATTTCCTGAATAGGGCCTCCTCACAGGAAGCGTTACAGGATAGTTGGTATAGTAATCCTGAGATACAAAATGGGAGACAAAATTTCAGGCAGAAGAAAGCTTGCATGGAAAATGAGAGGAAATTCAGACAAGGAAACTAGAAACTTAATACAAAGGGCAAATTCTTTAAAACCAACCCATGGCTCGGTGTATTCCTTCTGCACTCGCTCCCCACCGATACCACCTGCAGAACCTGCTTTGTGTCAAACAAGCTGCAATACATCCATATAGCAGAAAGAAAGTAAAATGATTAGAGAAAATACTTGCCATCGGACATTGATCCAGAAACCTTGTTATAATGGCCATATGATTTCAATGAAGATGATGAACCTCCATAACCAAAAGCAACTTGAGTAGGTCCTAGAAAAATTCCAGGAAGAAAACTTCTAAGAATTATCATTCTGTTATATATTAGTAGTATTGATAGCAAGAATATTGACAAACACTTTCCATAAATTATAACATACATATTATTATTGGTCATTCATTGCACTACAAATGGAAGAGATGTTCCTAAAATTATTAAGAAGTAAAAATTAGGGATGCCACGCATTTTTTTTTCTATTTCTAACCCGCCCCACATAAACCTGCTCCGTCCTGCCCCACTTAAGTTATTACTGCTACATACACAAAGTAAGTTATATTGTCATTAAATTCTTGGCCGACGTTATAGACCAGCGTGGGATATAGAATTAGAAGTCTAAACTAAATCGTTAGAATACCATGAAATTTGTTGAACTAACGAGATATATTAATGATTTTACTTGAACAAATTAAAGGCAAATGTGAATTTTGCACGTTGATGTTGAATCAAAGTTGAAACAAGTTAGCGACCTCTGTTTTGTAACATTAGGTTAAAAAAAGAAAACCTTTTCTCCAAAATTTGAAACTTTTCACCTGATAGTTTGTGCAACAGAAAATTTTTTGAAGTACCAGCCATTGCTAGATGCATATAAATCTTTTCCTAAACTTTTGGCAGGTGAAATATAAAATGATACAGGGAAGAAAACGTGTATGTTATTTGAAAATTTTATCAAACAAGCAGCAGTAGAGCACAAGAAGGGAGGAAATTCCCCACACGCCCCGCACTGGCATAATTTTAAAAAATTAAGGATTTGACCCACCCCGCCCCACATAGCCTTAAACCCGCCACGTTGCCATTCCTAATAAAAATGTAAATTAACTGATTAACATACCCCTAGAGGGTGGAAAAGGTATTGAATACACTGAATTGTTAATTTCCAATATTAGATGCTGGGCCCAACTAAATTGTAGATTTGAAACTTCAGAAGGGTATTGCTTAGTGGTGGTCCAATCATTTAGATCGAAACCAGAATAGCAATGTCTCTCTAATTGTAGGTAGTATTATTTATTTTTATTATTTCCATAGGTTATAAAATTTATCAAGGACACAAATCAGAATGAATATACTCTAACTTATAACAAATATAACAACAGTGATTGGATTTTAAGATACTAAACCATAAATTTCAGGTTTATTTTTCAAAATAATGAAGAGAGGCAACAGAGTTTGATAGTAAGATGTACATACCTTTGTTTTCAACTTTATGTTTAACTTTTGCAGAAGCTTCCTACAATTAATTAGAATTAGAATGAGAATGAATGAATACATTTAAGTTTCAATTCCTCTGATTTAGCGGCATTGAAGCGCTGCATCAATTGGGACAAATGAAATCATTAAAAAGGTAAAATCTTACATACATTGAAGCGCTGCAGCAACTCCTCTGCTTTAGCTGCATCACCATCAGCTTCAACGTTTTCTCTGCAAGTACCAAAATTACGATCGAATAAGAAAAACTGAATACCGTCGTGTGGGGATTTCAACAAGTTTCAGAATATATATAATTACGGTTTGGGCAGAACAGTTTTCTGCGCTCTACGAGGAGGACCTTTGGGTGCAAATCTCACCTACAAAAATCATTCATCAATCAATCAATCAATCACAAATAAAATTAATTTGCAGAAAATATTGAAAAGTTTTTACCTTTCTAGGTGCTTTCGTTGCAAAAGAATCTGAATCCATGATCACAAAACAATAAACAATGTAAAGGTTAATTGGGAGAAAGGTTTTGTAGAACGGCTAATAGTAGGGTTTAAAGAAGAAAACTTTCTTTTTCATAATTCTGCGGCCTCTATGCTCCTTCACATAAGTGTATTGTTTAACTAGTTAATTAGAACCTGTTTGGCCCCAAATAAAATTTGGAAAAAACTTGGCTACCTAACTTGGCAAATTTATTTGCCAAGAATCCAAGCTTCCAAATACTAGAAAAAATTAGAAAAAAAATTGAAAATCACCCCAAATTTTTATATTTTATAAGATTATTTTTTAACGGAACTTATTAACTATAAATAGATAATATAAATTTATGGGTATTTTTAATAGTTTTTAAAATTTATGGGTATAAATCATATTTATTTTTTTGAAATAGCCAAATATTATTGAGAAAACTTGGGGCCAAACACATGATTTAATTTCACCAAAAACTTGACCCAAATATTATTTGCCAAGAATATTTGAGAACTTGAGGTCAAACACTAGTTTAGTCGCGGTAACACACTTCGAACACTTTGATATATAAAAAAAAAAAAAATCATATTACAAAAATACAAGTCATTTTTATTTATATATCAGTTTTTAAGAATTGAAAGAGAGAATTATTATTCAAAAGAAATTATCCAGTATCCACTCAGAATAAATTTCATTTTAGAAATATTATAAACTATTTTTCCCATATTATTAATATTTAAATAAAAATAACAAAAGAGTATTATAAAATAAGTTGGACTCTAAATTAATTATATGGAGTTTGTATAGAAATCTTACTTGGCTTACTAAATATAACTTCTTTTACGGCTCGTCTTCATTGTCGTTATTGGTCACACCCTTCTTCAACATCATTGAAATAACAAACATACATTATTGAAGCAATTGAGACAATCACCAAGATATATAAAAAAAATGATAACTTTTCACCCATCATCTTTTTCTTTTTTAAAATCTAAACTAATTAAATTTTCTTAAGAAAATATTCACAATTTATTAAGCCTTTTCCTCAACATAAAAAGTGTCTGAATAGATGCTTTCATTGCTTGAAATTGAGTTCATTCAATCAACATTAGAGATTAACTGATTATTATTTTTTGTGTATGGTGGTATGTGGATCAAAGATTGTTTTCATAAGATGGATAAAAATATTCATATTTTTTTGTGTGAGCTGATAATTGTCTCAAATTGCTGCAATGATGTACATCTATTGCTTTAATGGTGATGAAGAAGAGTGTGACGGCAAATAATGACACGAAGACAAGTCGTAAAAGAAGTCCTTATTTTTAGTAAGCAAAGTAAGAAAATTCTAAACAGACTTCATATAGTTACTTTAGAGTCCAATTTAACTTATAGTACTCTTTCTATTATTTTTATTTAAATATAAATAATATGGGAATACACTTTATAATATTTATAAAACTAAATTGTCTGTGTAATTTTATTGTCTACGGTAAGTGGATACTAGTTAATCACTCTTTATAATTTAATGATAGAATAAATTATTAGTTTAAATAAGGCTATTAAACTTGTTCGCGCTTCGGGTGATGATAAGAATTATATTACATATTTAAAATAAACTTTTGTAATATTCAAATATCAAGAATATTTTAAGAATCCTTTCTAGTTTTTAAATTCAGATAGATTAAATTTCAAGTTTAGTTATAATTAATAATCATGAAGATATTAATCATAAGATGATTTTAACGACGCATTAGGTTGTTTTAAGTAGTAGAACTTCTTTTTTTCATAAACGTCTCTTCCTGTAAATTTTAAATGAGATTTTTATTTTATTCGTTTAACTACAGTTATTTAGTTGACGAGATTTGTTATATAATTAATTTAGTTGGTAATTAATGGACCAAGATTTAGATTCATTTAAGGGAAAATTGTATATAATAGCTAACTATTAATTCAAATTAAATACTATAAATATACTTTGATTTAATTGTACCCTATAGCAAACTATCGCTATTTTCGCCACTCTCCCTGGTGGAATCTCGCTCTCCACTCTCGTTTGGTGGCAGTCTCGCTCGCCTCTCTGGCTTTTATACAAACACAAATGTATAAAATTCATTTGTGTTTGTATAAAGCAAGAGGAAATTGTATATATACATATATTTTCGTTTCCCTTTCTCCCCTCTCCCAGATCTCGCTCGCCACTCTCCCAATCTCGCTCGCCACCCTCGCCTCTCTCGCTTATACAAACAGAAACGAAATGTATAAATTGTGCTTCTGTTTGTATAAAGCGAGAGAAAATTGTATATACACATGCAAATACATATATCTTCGTCCTATACACTTATAATTATACAATACAAATATTTTCCTGCCCAGTTTTCTTTTGTCTTTCTCTCTTTCTCGTTTTATACATACACATATTATACAATTGATCTTTTGTATACAACTACTTTCTTTTGTATATGTATAGCGAATTATACAACTGCTTTCTTTGTATATGTATAGCGAATTATACAACTGTTTTTTTTGTATATGTAGAGCGAATTATACATATACATGTTTGCTATGGAGCGCAATTATGCAAACTTTGATATAACATTCAAATATGAATTTTGTGTTTGCTATATGTGAAAGTTGCTCTTTGTTTAATATCCTATGTAATTTGGCCCATGTATAAAAATAAAATAATGGGGTTGATCACTTTTGATATATTATTAGTTAAAAAAAAAAAGAATAAGAAAAAAGAATAGAAGAGAAACTTACCCGCAACGTCAACCCTGAAGCAACGGCGCATTCAGGTGAGAGCTTCATAACCTAGTAGGGATTGCTAGGTATATGAAAAAATTATTCATTGTTCTTAGAGGAAAAAGAGTATTATATTATACGTGAGGAAACAAATTGAATCTTTCAAATTGATGTTACTGCAAACGTGGCTATTACTTATTGATGCATCAATTAAGGGCTTAATGATGTCCAAATGATTTAAGAAATAATTATAAGACAATGATAATGTGATGATTGGAGGAGGATAGATTAATAAAGGCTAATGCGCATTTCGTGGTTGACGTTAATGGTCCATAATTAATTGACTTCAATCTTGGATTATGTTTGTTGGTTATCACTTTATGATTCAAGTTTTGATACATTAAGACATGTAATTAAATATTAGGTGTATTGTATCATATGAATACCATTAGATTTATGATATTTGGAGGAATTGAAACTTAACCATTAATGTACAAAAAAATTACGGTACTTATCATGCTTTAAACTTGGACTTTTGTGTTTGTCTTAAGCATTTGTTAGTAGATTTAATGATATGTTACTTGTATTTAATAGGAAAATAAGTTTTGACTAGTGGAGACAAAACATGATAACAACAACATTTTGAGGATTGACGACTTCTCCTACGAGTCGTAGCAATGAGCTGTAGAACACATTGATTTGTTTTGAAGCCAAGTGTTGGGCAACGAGACAGGACTACGAGTCATAGGAATTTCTACGAGCCATAGATCTAAGTCATAGAAAAGATCATAGAATTTGAGTCTCAGTACTTGAACTACGAGAATCCATAATAGTTCATAAAAGTTCTATAAGTCATAGAAAATACCCATAAAAAAGTACAGAAGTTAAAAGTGAAGATGCTGATTGACAGAAGGTCTCTATGGACCTTAGGAATTCCTGCAATTCGTAGGATCAAACCATAGAAGTAATTGAAGAGCATAGATTTCCCCGTATTTTTTTTTTGGCTTTGTTTAGGATTATATGTCTATAAATAGTCTTTTAATTTTCATTTTTACTGTTAGACAATTGAATAATTGGTTTTTTGCTTTGAGAATTATTATAGTGAACAATTTATCCGTTTAATTCTTGAAGCAGCGATTTATAATATAATATTTTATTCGTTAATTAAAGATTCAAGATTTCATCTACTCTAATTGTAAGTTCATGATTTATTTTAACAAACTTATTATGAATTTTGATTATTCAAGCATGAGTAGCGAAATCCACAACTAGGGTTGTGGAAACCATGAGGCATTAACAATATAGACCTAATAATTAATAATTCTTGAATAGTGTTTATACATGTATCATTGATCTCTTCGATTTGATTGCTTTTTAACGGTATGCAATATTAGAACCCGCGCGCCTTATTCCTACTTTCCCGACCAAAAAAGTAACAAATGAGAAAATAGATTAAATATACAAAAATTGTATGTTTAATATTCAGCAGAGTACATACAATAATTGTAATGTAGCATGCATGAGGATGAAGAGAGTGTGCGAAAACCGTAGCATCCGATGAGATGATGAGTAAAGTGTGTGAAGACAAGAAAGGGCAAACTCCAAAGGAGTGTGGGTGTTTATTGTGGCGTGAAGTTGTCGGGAGAGGTGGCCAAGAAAGCACATGAACATCAAATGTCAAGCCAAAACGAGGCTCAATTCTTCTATCTAATAAGCATGTTCACCAACCATATTAAACATCTCTATCTATTAAATAAAAAAGGAATGCAATATCATTTGCAGGACTACATGGAGAGTGAAAGAGAGCCTAAGCATGACAAAGAGTTACTCTCTCTGTTCCTAGTTACTTGTCCACTTTTCCATTTATAGTTGTCCCTAATTACTTGTCCATTTTGACAAATCAAGAAAGGACAATTTTTTTTACCTATTATACCTCAATTAAATAACTAATTACTTTGAAAAATGCAAACTTTTCATGCACTTCATAATTAATAGGGGTAACATGGTAAACTCACTATGTCATTAATTGATTTCTTAATAGGTGTGTCAATTCAAAAGTGGACAAGTAATTAGGGACAGAGGGAGTATTTAACTAAAGACATGCCTCTTTGTATAATGTAATTGAAATAACATTTGATGCGTGGAAAAGTAGATTCAGAATACTACGACAAGACATGAACAACTATGAATTAGACATGCAGGTGAAAATAGTAGTTGCTTGTGTCATATTACATAATTTTTTGCATGAAAATCAAAACAGTGATGAAATATTCAATGAACATGAACGTGATGATATGGCTATTGATGAAGATGACGAACTGTTGACTCAAAGTAACAATATTATTTCGTTTTCTCTGCCATCTAATCTAGAAATGAATGCTTGTAGGGAAGAGATTGTTCGTAGAATGTGGGAGGATTATATAAAGGAATAGTTTGTTACTACCTCCTCCGGAAAAGTTTGAATTCTAATTTGAGTGACAAAATTGAGAAAATTAAAAAGAATAGTTTGTTTTAATGGGTTATAATTACAAACGAATCAATGACAAGTTTTAATGTGCGATTAATGTATTGTTCTAGCATATATTGTTATTTTGTTGTTGTTGATTGTTATCAGTTATGTTATAAGGTTATTCTTAACGGAACATATTAACTATAAATAAATAATACAAATTTATGGGTATTTTTAATAGTTTTTAGAACTTTTGGGTATAAATATTATTTTATTGAAATAGTCAAATATTCGTGGGAAAACTTGGGGATTAACACATGGTGTAATTTCACCAAAAACTTGCCCCAAATATTATTGGGAAAATTAGCAATTAAGTCATAATACCTAACATAATTAGTCAAAATAACAACACTTTAAAATATTTATTTAAAATGTCAGAATGACAATATTTTGAAAAATAATATTTACTTAGATTTTAGTATTTAAAATTAATTTTATTTATGAAAACAGTCCTATATTGGACCAAATTCTAAACCAATAACTGTTTAAAAAGAAAAAAAAATTAAACCAATACCCATTATCCTTCCTTCTTCACCTTTCACATTTCTACCCCTACCTTTCACGTTTCTACCCATTTTTTCACGTTTTCAGATTCTCTTTCTTCAAGGTGCTCACAAATTGTTCATCAAAATATATATTTTAATTCAAGAAATTTTTTCGATTGTTAAACGTAATCTCTTTATTAATTCAAGCAGATTTCTCGATTTGCAAGGTAATTTCCATTATTTATTTTGATTTATTTTGATTTGTTGTTTAAAATCACCGATTATGGTGTATATTCCGGATTCTATATATTACGAATTTCTAGTCGAATTTTTTGAGTTTTATGTGATTTTGTTTAGATATTCATCAAATATTTATGATTTTCAAATTTTTTTTCAATTCTTTTTGCGATTTTCTTTTAATTTTTCAGATTTTGTAGAATCTAGAAATTCATATATGTTTATTTTGTTTGATATTTAATACATTTTAATATTTGATAATATAGATTTATATGCAAGTTTGCTTACATATTCATGTAAAATTCATGTATTTTAGATTTTTAGTCGATTAAACAATTTTTTTTCGATTTTTTTCTGATTTCGTTTTAATATTTCAAATTTATTAGAATCTACAAATTCATTCATATGTTTATTTTGTTTGATTTTTAATACATTTATCTTTGCTTTTAGGGTTTTAGATTTGGAGAAAGCATATGTCTGTCTTCAATGTCTGAATCAACAGTTTATTTGTGTATTCATTCTATCTATATATCAATAAGTTTTACGTTTTTTGTTTTTATATTGTATTTCAATCTCAATTAGTATACCAACATGTTTGTATTTCCTTCTTAATTTGTATTCATCCTAACTGTATGCTAACGATTTTATATTTTATTGGGTATTCATTATGTATTTCAATCTCAATTTATATGTGAACAAGTTTGTATTTCTCTTTTGTTTTGTATTCAACCTAATTGTATGCCAACAAGTTTTGTATTTTATGTGCCTATTTTACCTTTCAAAGTCACTTTGTATTTCAAATGAAGAGAGTATTTAATTTCTTTTGTATTCACAACTTTATATTCAATCTCACTTTGTATTTTTTATAACTTTGTATTTTGATCTCACTTTTGTATTCATATATTGTTGTATTCAACATATAGTTCATCATCCATTAGTTTGTATTTTAATTTACCTTTCAAAGTCACTTTGTATTTCAAATGAAGAGATTATTTCTTTTGTATTCACAACTTTATATTCGATATCACTTTGTATTTATAACTTTGTATTTTCATCTCACTTTTGTATTCATTTATTGTTGTATTCAACATATAGTTCATGATCGATTAGTTACATTAACTTAATGGGATACAAATTATTGTATGCATTCAAACAAAAAAAACAACTACTAAACTAAAAAAAACAATTTCATTCGTTATACATCATAATTTGGATACAAAAACATCCGAAAAAAACTATAAATCCCAATGCATACAAAGATTTCACTGATTCAATCAGGAAAAAAAAACACTCTTGTACTCGACATATACGAATATCTCATCCAAACAAATAAAAAAATCATAAAAAATACCTGATTATTTTTTCGATTGTTCACTGGATGCGACAAATTTTGTAGTTGTCAATTTTGAAAAATTCTGTTTCAAAAATATGTCTTATTCAACTTGAAGAAGCTTTGAAAGTTATCAGATGAATGATTCAGAAGACAAACTAAATTATTTTAATTTTTTTTTGATGTTCTTAAGAAGAAAGTAAAAAAACGCTCGACGGAAAGATGGCACGCTCGACGGAAAGATGGTTTTTTATGCTCTTTTCAAAACGTAACTGATTTGTATTTAAAATCTTTTTTACCTTTTTTGAATTTTTTTGTTCCATGATTTTCTCTGTTCTGTTATTAATTATTTGTATTCTTTCAAATTAATCAAAGTAAAATAAATACATAACTAATCCCTTAACAAACTAAAATAATGACATTTTTAATAAATAATGAAACTGTTGCTAAAGAGTCCCACTAAAAGCTAAAATATTGTTGTTTTGAAATTTTTTTCAATATTATTTGTCAAGAATATTTGGAAACTTGAGGCCAAACACTAACTTAGTATCTCGTGGTAACACACTTTTATCACTTAGATATATAAAATAATAATAATAAAATCAGATTACAGAAATAAAAGTTATTTTTATTTATATACCAATTTTTAAGAATTGAAAGAGAGAATTATTATTCATAAGAAATTACCCAGTATCCACTCAAAACAAATTTTATTTTAGAAATATTATAAACTATTTTTCACTAATTATTAATATTTAAATAAAAATAACAAAAGAGTATTATAAGATAAGTTGGACTCTAAATTAATTATATGGAATTTGTTTAGAAATCTTACTTGGCGTACTAAAAATAATTTCTTTTACGGCTTGTCCTCATTGTCGTTATTGGTCGGGCCCTTCTTCAACACCATTGAAGCAACAAACATACATTATTGAAGCAACAAAGACAATCACCAAGACATACAAAAAAAAAAGACATTTTCACCCATTATCTTTCTCTTTTTCAAAACCTAAACTAGTTAATGTTTTTAATAAAATATCCGCAACTTATTAAGTCTTTCCCCAAACATGAAAAAGTGTCTGAATAGATGCTTTCGTTGCTTGAAATCATGTTTTCTCTGTTTAGTTCATTCAATCAACATCACAGATTAACTAGAAAAAAATTGTGTATGGTGGTATTGTAACGCCCCTAAATACTACACCAACTTTCGCATGTCGATACACCATTATTCTTTAAGACATTAAAGACGCTTGTGTAACTCACTCACTTGTACGGATTGTTTGATCACTTAGCACTCTTGTTGGGACCCTGTCCTTCTTGTCGCTGTGACTTTTTCACTCTTGACATGCCTCTTGATTAAGATCATTTACCATCTTGACTCTGGATTTTTAGTCCGTCTTAAGAATGGAAGTTGTCCATTTTAGTACGAACTAGATAGCCATTTTTAATATGTTTCTTGGTTCTCTTGATTATTGGGTTTTGACCCTTCTTGATACCTGTTTGTGCTTGCTGTGACGGCGTGATGTATATATTGGGCGAGCCTTATTGTTGAATCTCTTGGAAAATGGTGCTATGAGCGTTCTTGACATTTGGATATTTAAATATCGCACTTGATACTCTTTATATATTGTTTACTTGATTTATTTAGTATGTTCAATTATGATGCCCTTAACTTGAGAATGGTAACTTGCTGAAATTGAGGGCTCCAAACCTATAGTTTTTACACCACTAAGCTATATGCTTAGCGATAGTTATTTTTATCGTAGGGATTGTTCGAGAGGATGCTTGAAGTTGGCCATTGAAGATGGAGATTTTGAAAGCTTTAAGGAAGATCATATTTGCATATAGGCACATATATATTTTGTATAAACCTTAGGACTTGTACATGACCTATGTTTTGTATATTTACTTGGCGAATTTGAGGGCTGATTTGGTCATGTCACCATGGATTGTAATATAAGTATCGCTACATGTTTTGTTCTTTTTGGGGTGTGTAAATCCAAGTCTTGTAATATCCTGAATCTACTATTACTTTATGAATGTTTGTGTGAAGCATGAGCAGGCTGATTTCGGTACTCGGAAGCTTGTAATATTCTTGTTATTTCATCCTTGAATGTGAGGATAATATATATATACATGAAAAGTTTGTCGGTTATTTGCTTAAATTACTTTTCGGAGGTCATTATGCATCTAATCCCTCTACTAAATTAAAATTAATATGGCCATAGTTAACCTCTTTTAAATGTCGCAAGTATTTAATTAGATTTCTTGTTTAAGTGATAGTATCTTTTCGAAAGGATCTCTATAGGTATATGGATCAAAGTTTGTTTTCATAAGATATGTAAAAATATTCATTTTTTTTTGTGTGAGCTGGTAATTGTTTCAAATTGCTGCAATGATGTATGTCTATTGCTTTAAAGATTTTGAAGAAGAGAGTGACGACAAATAATGACACGAAGACAAGCCGTAGAAGAAGTTCCCATTTATAGTAGGCCAAGTAAGAATTCTAACCAGACTCCATATAGTTACTTTAGAGTTTAATTTACCTTATAGTACCCTTTCTATTATTTTTATTTAAATATAAATAATATGTGAATACACTTTATAATATTTATAAAACTAAATTAATCGTGTAATTTTGTTGTCTAGTGTCAGTGGATACTAGTTAATCGCTATTTATATTTTAATGATATAATAAATTAGTAGTGTATATAAGGCTAGTTAACTTGTTCGCATTTTGGGTGATGATAAAAAATTATATCACATATTTGAAATAATCTTTGTAATATTCAAATATCAAGAATATTTTAAGAATCCTTTCTAGTGTTTAAATTCAAATAGATTAAATTTCAAATTTAGTTATTATTAACAATCGTGAAGACATTAATCATAAGATGATTTTAATGACCAATTAGGTCATTTTGAGTAGTAGAACTTCTTTTTTCATAAAAGAATCTTTCCATAAATTCTAAATGATATTTTTGAATTATTCGTTTAACTACATTTATTTAGTTGGCAGATATTTGTCATATAATTAATTTAGTTGGTAATGTATGGACCAAGTTTTAGATTTATTTAATATCCTATGCCACTTGAACCATATATAAAAATAAAATTATGGGGTTGATCACTTTTGGTATATTATTATTTTTTTTAAAAAGGAATAAGAGAGAAGAATAAAAGAGAAATTTACCCGGAACGTCAACCTGAAGCAACGGCGCATTCCGGTGAGAGCTTCAAAAATGTCAATCCATTGAGTACGTAATATGGATTGCTAGGTATATGAAAAAGCTATATATTGTTCTTAGAGGAAAAATAGTATTATATTATACGTGAGGAAACAAATTGAATCTTTCAAATTGATGTTACTGCAAACGTGGCTATTACTTAGTGAGGTGTCAGTTAAGGGCTTAATGATGACCAAATGATTTAAGAAATAATTATAAGACAATGATTATGTGATGATCGGAGGAGGATAGATTAATAGAGGCTAATGCGCGTTTCACGGTTGACGTTAATGGTCCATAATTAATTGACTTCAATCTTGGATTATGTTTGTTGGTTATCACATTATGATTCAAGTTTTTATATATTAAGACATGTAATGAAATATTAGGTGTATTGTATCATATGAATACCATTAGATCTATGATATTTGGAGAAATTGAAACTTAACCGTTGATGTACCACAAATTTATGGTACTTATCATGCTTTAAACTTGGAGTTTTTCTTGTGTCTTAAGCATTTGTTAGTAGATTTAATGATATTTTATTTGTATTTTTATAGGAAAATAGGTTTTGACTAGTCGGGACAAAACAGGATAAACAACAACCTTTTGAGGATTGACGACTTCTCCTACAAGTCGTAGGAATGAGTCGTAGAAGGCATTGATTTGTTTTGAAGCCAAGTGTTGGGCAACGAGACAGGACTACGAGCCGTAGAAATTTCTACGAGTCATAGGTCTAAGTCGTAGAAAAGATTAGAGAATTTGAGTCCCAGTACTTAAACTACAAGAAACCAGGATGGGCCATAAAAAGTTCTATGAGTCGTAGAAAATACCCATAGAAAAGTACATGTCACGACCCAGGGGTACCCCCTAGATGTAACAAGGCGTATAAGACCCCGAGAGGCCTCATACAAGCCATTTAGAATATCATATCACGAAGTAATAGAAATCGTGCGGAAATTTAAGACATTTCAAACCAATCAAAGTCTTTATATACCGAACGAAAGTCCAATACAACTGTCTCAAACCATCTAGCCAACATGAATAAATCTTGGGACGCAGCCCATACAATATTCCAAACATAAAAGAAAGACATATGGGAAAGTGATGGTCAAATCCTCGAATGCTATGAGGACTCACCAAATCTCCACTCCTTGATCAACTATGGACCTAGCCACGAGTGTGAGAATCAATGTTGCCGGACCCTATATTTTTATAAGAAATGTACGCAAGAGTATGTGTTAGTAGAAACATGTACTAAATATGATAGCTAGCATAAACAACATAAACATAATGGTTAGTCAATATAAACCATAAGCATAATCAATGCACGTAAATCATCATAATAAACGAGGAATACTTCTCAAGCAATTTCACTTAACCTTAGTCAATACTTGGGCCATCTGCCTCTAATCATACTTACATCATAGAAGGCATATCAAGCAACAATCCAAGCTATTCATCCTTCATAACATAATTCACATTATTCATACTTACTTTTAAAGACACGGGGATTCGCCTCCTTGCCTAGCTTACAATGGAGAATGAGTATTCGCCTCTTGCCTTACTTACTTTAAGATTATGGGTACTCGCCTCCACAATTACATCATATGACACGTGTACCCGCCTCCACATCATTCCATAAGGATCATGGGTACTTGCCTCCATGTCCATCCATTATAATAGAAACACGGGGAATCACCTCTTGTTCAATTCCAAGGAGTATGTGAAATCACCTCATATCCTTCTCATATGGAGGTCAAAGGTAGTCGCCTCTAGCCTCATCATTTACCTAGTCTTTTAGTCTAGATTGATTTTAGGTGAGCAATCCTTTCAACCTAGAATCATTCATGTGAGAAAGTCTTTCACATTCATACATTCATAATAAGCAATTCATGTGGGAAGTATCTCCTCCACCACACTAACATCAATTACCAACAATTCATATCATAAGCTTCACTCTCAAAGCCTCTACATCTCATGATCATCATCTATGCTTTATTCTCAAGCAATTATCTTCATAAATCATCAATCCTATAAGGATAACCCTAACCCATAAAGTTTCTCTTCATGGCATCAACCCAATTATTTCAATTCTAGGTTAGAATCATGGAATAGGCATGGGTACATGTAATTCCATCCTAAAAACATGTAATCCTATTAATTCAATCATAAACAATCATAATCCACTCAATTGGATCAACATTCATCATAACCCACAACATTTGAAGAAACCCTAACTAGAATTGGGAATTCTTCTTCAAATTGGGGGAAATCTAGGGGACTCCATGGGAGGAAGGATCCATGGATGAAAAACCATCATACCTTAATCACAAACCCCAAAAATGCTTGAGGATTGGATACTTGAGCTTGATCCTAGCTTGGACCCTTTCTTCTTCTTCAAGTTCTAGAGACAAAATTATTTGAGAGAAGGACTTTTGGTTTTCTTTTTGGTTCTTGAGAGAATGACTTAAGTTTGAGTAAATTTGAGGATATAATGCTTATATATGTTTCTAGGAGAGGGGTAAAACGACGTAGTATAACTTTAAGAAAACTATGAAAATACATTAAAGACCCAACTTATTTCTAAGGCTGCTGCACGCTGAGGCTTGATGCAGTAAAAATTGTCTCTAAATCATCCATTCATGAACGTCAACGTATTGATGGATTGTTCACAAGGATGGAGGTTCGTGGGCTCGTAATGGTGGCAACCAAAGGATCACATGCGTGGAAGATCTCTTGGGTGAACAAAGGAAGGACAGTTGACAACACTGCCCTTTGGCGAGCAGGACACTTGGTGCATCGCCCAATGGCTTGGGCGATTACCACCAGACTGCCTAATGTTCAAACAGGCGACAAGAGCAAGATCCAAACATGATCCATCGCCAAGTGGACAAGAGGCCCATCGGCGCATCGCCCAATGCCTCTCCAGATTGCCCAAAGTTCCAGGAGAGGCTAGTAAGAGGAACCACGCAGGATCCTTCACCGAACCCATTGGGCGGTTCGCCAAGAGGATTGGGCAAGCCCAACTTAGCTCGCCCATTGGCTATTTCGGGTCACCTTTGGTCCCTTCTATGTAATAATGTCCTAAAACTATAAATAGGTGTTTTAGGTTTTATTTTAGGGAGACTTGTTTGAATATTGTGGTTGAAAACCTGAACTCATGTTTGAGTGTTTGAAATCTTGGTATAAGCTTATGTTAAACCTTGTTTAGAAACTTCGGTTGCTTGGGATATCGATTCCCTTGAGGTCATCGTAAGAGTTAGGTTCTTCTTGTTGGATTAACAAATTGAGGTCTTTGGGTTTAATATACCCTTACGTTGCTCTTTGTTTCTCCTTTTTGTATCTATCTATCTATCTTACTTTCTTGTATTTTCGATTTCCGCATTAGATTGTAGTTTATCTTGTGAGAATTACATTCTTTGGTATCAAAGCTGAGATTAGTATTGTTCCTACGATTCTAGTCTTGGGTTTATTGCTACAAAAAAAAGGTGTTCAAAACGTTTTTGAGAAATTTCTAAAACGGCTCTTGTTGATTTGAATCTCCTTTGGAGTTTCCAAGGTTAGATTAGTGTTCCCTAACCTATTTTGAGTCTAGGGATGAGATTTAAAAGGGTTTGGTTCACTATTGAAGAAACCACCATTGGAGGTTGAAGGAGCTTGAAGAAGACAAAGTGTGTTTTGAAATCTGGAAGTTTTGGCAAGGAATTGAAGGATAAAAAGTATTGGAGTTTGTTCCCTATATCAAGGAGAGCCTATATCTAAATTTCTGTGAAATTCCAAACTAAAAGTTTAGAGGGTTTAATTTTGGGTCTTCATCTTGTTCTTGAAGTTCTTGAAGAACATTCAAATCTTCAAGTATGGAATCTTCAAAAGTGGAAGTGTTTGATTCTAAAAAGGAAGAAAGAGAAAGTGTAAAACTATTTGTACAAAGGGAATTTACCAAGTGTCACGACCCAAGCCTAGGGCCTAGACGTGACCGGCGAATGGGGAACCCGAAGGAACCCCAAACAAGCCTCATAGCGTATCATAACACATCCTTGGTCGCGGAAGCAAATAAAATGACCATAAGCGATAAGCATAATCAAGGGGGAAATCGGGACTAAGGGAGCAAGAGAAACAAAAAAAGAAATGATACATAAATACCATAGATGAGTCAAGCTCAAGTATAATACACAACTTGTCCACCACCACCTCTAAACATGAGTACTTAGCGGGGGCCAAGACAAACTACCGGGCTCACCCTCATAGTCAAAACATAACTAAAAAGAAAAAGTCTTATACATAGCAAAAGATCATGAGCAACGTCCCCGGAATGGAGGACTCACCAATAACCT
>JAJOOO010009708.1:0-16375 GCA_029582685.1 Solanum piurae | reverse complement strand
GTTTCTCGTCTGAGGCTTTTGGGGGATCAAGTGCACTCTACCCGTATCGGTTTTGTTGAATTTGTTATGGTATGTTGTTTCTTCTGAGATGTTCATCTTTTTATCTTTGTCCCCTCTACACGAACCTTGTCCTTCCGCACCTTTCAGTTCAAGGCAAACCCAAGTTGGAAAATAGCAACTTTTATTAACCAAACATTAATTTGAAAATACTCTTTGAGAAAAAGGAATTTTTTTTAAAGTCCAAACGGGACCTTAATGAAGGCAAATGTCCAATAGAGAACAGACAAGAACATGTGAATATCCCATTTCCAAACCAAGTCTTTTCAATAGCCGAAAAGGCTTATGTCCACCCCAAGTAGACTTCTCTCTGTCTCCGTCTCTCTCTATCTTGCATTTTATTTTGGTAACAACTGTGAATATTACCATTGACAACAATAAAAGCAAACACCTAAAGAGCACCTAATCCCACACCAACTAGGCAATGGGAGTTGAGCCTCAGAAGCATCATCTAATTACACAGTATTGAATGCAAAAATCCTCTACATCTATGAGCCTTCCAAGACACCTTAAGTATATCTATCCTTTCTATAATTTCTATCTTAATCCGTGTAAGAACAACCCCGCTATGAAAAGTTACTCTTTTGAAGATTGTGCTAAACCTTTCATATTATAAACCTGTGTCTAGGTGTGCTACATCAGTCCATATAAGTTTAGCAGTGTCCAGTCTTCTTTGTTACCCAAGGATACACTAGTAGAAACAAAGGTATTTTCCACTGCAAGTCAGTGGGAAATTTGTGCTATAGAATATGATTTTCTCACTCATATTTGATATTTTCCACTGAACCAGATAGTGGGAAGCTTCCTAATTTTTTCGTATGAAAACATTACTATTTTTTCTTTTCTCACCGATTCAATTAAAATATCTGTGGGAATAGCCACTGCACATTTTTCAGTGGGAAAATACTGATTTTGTAGAAGTGATAGCAATGTAACTACTAGTTATCGAGTAGTTTCCTCCAGCAGTAAGGTTGTATTTTCCGTGGTGGTATCAGGTCTTCATTTATTTCCTCCTTTAGCCCATTGAGCTTTTTCCAATACCAACTAGAGTCTCGAGGAGCTTGATGTGTCCAAATATCAGAATTATCTTTTATGTACATGCCATGCACCCACTTGACCCAAAGTGAAGTTTTGTGTTCTACTAATTCCTATAGCAGTTTCCCAACAAAAGCGACATTCCAGTTCTTAGGAAAGCACACCTGTTCCCAAGATACTAATGCGACCTTCCGCTTTCCTTCATGGGATTCTCGTAATGTCATGTCACCATTAACTTTTAGCGCTTTTAATGTACTTCTCGTTATTTCTTTGGTGCCCCTTACCCACGGGGCACAACTTAGGAGAGGAAGCTCTTTGCTGTTTGATTTAAGAGGGCTTTTCCAATTATTATTTTTTTGGTTTTCAGAAAAGTTTGGTGAAAGAGACAACTATATAATGCCCATCAGTTTTCCACAAAACAAGATGCAAAACTTCATTACTTACCCAGAAAAAAAGATACAAAACCTCATTATTTCTGTTTTGAACTTCCCCCCTTCTTTTTAGTACTTTCCCAGTTTTATCTCTATTCTCTTTTCGAGAATTGTCTTTTTCAAAACTGCTATATATCCTCTTTTTGTTGTAAAATTCAATTGTCCTGTTAGTCTATATAGGGTGAAAAGGAGAAAGAACAAACTGGAAATGAGCCTTCACTGTAATTTCATTTAAGATAAATCACTCTAACGGTGGAGCAATCATCGCAATCAAACTCATACTTGAAAATTGTGCAGGCCGAGAGTGCAATTTTGGCATTAGATCTTTGTGGTGAGATGTTGGGCTCCCAACCTATCAGGTAAGCTTATTTAGAAGTTGTGTCCTCTGGTCCACACCAACTTTTTCCCTCATGAATACATTTTTGTTCTTCTCTTGTTGCATCTTTCTACTACCGGCATTTTTGAATAGTTTGAGGCACTAGAATTATGCATTTTTAAGTCCTCCCCTTCAAACCGCAACGACCTTCTTCTCTCCCTGTCGAGAATCATCATTATTATCTCTGTCCATGCTTTCCCTCTCTCTATCGTCTGAAATTGAACTACAAATCATGCTACGTTTTAAAAGGTCGCACATTGCATGCTTTGGCTAGAGTCTATATCAGATAGGTATAGTTTTTAGGACAGGCTGAAACGAGGGAATGTAACTAGTTATTGTTTTCCTGTTTCAGGGTTAATATATATAATCGCAATATTCAGCTCTATAGATTAAGTGGCAGTTAGTTAAAGACGATCTTGATCCTATATGCATCGAATAAAAAGTACTATTAAGTGATAGCATCTTTAAGTTGTAATCTATCTAAATACATGTGTAACTTAATTTGAACAAGATATGACTAAAATATGCAACTAAATCCCTATCTCTATTCTAACAATTAGAATTTTTGTTGCTCGGACTCTTCAAAATTATCGACGGGTGCATGTTCGATCCTCCGAAAGTATTGTTTTTTTGGAGGATCCGACACGGGTGCGGCAGCATTTCCATAGAGTCCGTGCAAACATAGATTAGAATACAATGTGGCAGGATCTTATGTAAACGAAATCGACATGTTAGTAATGTTGAAAAGATTATTGTTGGAGTTTGAAACATGTTGGAACCCCAAGAATACTTTTGTAATCATTTGCTCATAGTAGACCAAGTGATTATTAGTGTCAAATGTATGAATTGGAGAAAACGCGAGAGCGCTGCACGCTGATGCTTTTATACGAAAAAGGGTCATATTTGTTCTGTTGCCATAATCTGGCTTGTAACTTTTGTATTTGAGGCGATTCTTGAAGCGTCTTTGTTTTCTCCCACGAGGTATTTCAATATATCCAATGTATATGACTTCTTACTTTACAACTTTGCTAATGTTGTAGGGTGAGTCCTTCGAAGACACCCGTGAGGCCACGAGTTTCTGGCCCTGCAATGCATTAGGCGATGCTCGGAAACTCAAGTTCTTGAAAGAGAAGAGAACGGCGCAAGCTCTCTTGTAAGACGTTGAGGTCAAGATGAGAAAAGGCGAAACGAATATGTTTCTTTAATGTCCATCTTCTACTTTACCTTGCCAATTCTAATAGTACTTTTTTTTTGTGCTTTTGGACATGTCTATTGACCTTTGCTTTTGCTAGTGTGTTAATGGTATTGTCCCTGCATTTACTACAGTTAGTTTTATACTGTTTTGAATCTTTTACCGATAACCGAGAAATTCCCGAGGGTCATTCGCTTGAAACTTGGTGAATCGTGGGTCGCCCTCTACTCTTTTCTACTTAAATATCAGGTTTTGGTCTTCGGCGGAGTCCGAATATACCCTTTTGAATATCTTGTTGTTTGGTGGTGAATGTAGCTTTGTGAGCATCCTTCTCTTATTTTGATTTTATCGCAACACCTTTCGTTACACTTATTTATCATTAGTTTAGTATTAAATAAAATACTGTTGCAAATTGACATATTTGCACCTAATTCCATCAAAATATCTTAATTACAAATTCATTTTAAAATATTTATCATTGTAAGTTCTATTGAACTTTGATATGTGCCAAATTTTATTTTATTTTTCTTTAATAATCGTGTGTTACCATAAATTATATTAAATGATTATTTATTGTTTGTATGAGTTTTTGTAGATAAAACTATCAGTACGTCTGTACATGAAAAATAACAAATATTTAGTGGATTAATTGAGGTTCACAAATTATGTGTTGTATAAAGTATAGTAGAAAAAAGTACCAAAATAGTTGGAAAATCAACTTGATGGAAAGAACACTAAACAAATTTTAAAATTTCTGTTTTAATTTTAAATAAAGTATATATATATATATATTGCCCAAGACTTCTTTCTGTCTTGATTTGCGGATAGAATAATCAACAGTAATTGACTATTGGGTAGGGTAGTTCGTTGTACAAAGTATTTCAGGTTTACGGGAGATTTAGAGAAGGATCACATTTAAGGGGTGTGATGTAGATGACTTATTCTCGTGCAAATATTAGTGATTGCTTTTATGGTTTGAATCCGTAACCTATAAATTATACATAAACAATTTTACCGTTGCTTCAAGGTTTCTTTCAATAATCTACTATCATTAACTTGTCAAAATCTCATAAAATAGAGTCCATGCAATTGCAGTCAATGTTCTATTCTAATTTTAGTTAGAATGGTGTGAAATGTTTGACCAAAATAGCAATGAAAAATTAAAGAGTTGTTTTTTTCTGAATAGATATCAAGAGAAAGGATGAATTTGAACAACATATGTTCTCGTTTATCTTGCCACGTTTTTGTATTGAACTAGTTGTGATTTTTTCGACGAAGCACATGACTTTGTGAAACACTATATTGACAAGTTCTTTTATTTTAATAATAATGTTAATTAAGAGGACTGTAACGCAACGTTGTTGACCCTTTTTTTTTGTGAACTTTAAATTAATCAACAAAGTTGACAAACTCAACAACGTATCAATCTGGGTTATGGTGCAACGGTAAAACTAAACGAAAATTAAAATGACGTGTATAATTTGTAACCACAAGTTTCATTTAGCCGTAATTTAAGTACGTAATTGAAGTACAATAATTTGTCCTTTTAATTGATTGATGATATTGGTCAAGACTTCTAGTCAAAATTAAATGGAGATGGTATGTTAAATTATTTCAAATGTTCAAACCTTCAAAACTCAACAATAGGTTTGAACATTATTATTATTTTGGTTTTCACTCGGTGTTCGATATTTATATTAGAGTTTAATTAAATTTGAATTCATGTGGTATCCATATTAGAGTTTAATTAAATTCGATTTCGCGTTGAAAAGTTACACATTGGAGGTAAAACGCTTCCTCACAAAAATGACTCCTTATTCAGAAGGATTCGAACCTAATACCTCTAATTAAAGATGAAAAAGTATTTATTACTTCACTATCACGCTTGCTGGTTTGAACATTATTTCAGGTATAATAACTAGATGATGACTTTTAAAGTGCATATAATAAATTCTCTAAATAGACTGAATACATGCATGTTCAAAATTGTCATAATTTTTTATTTAAATATCATATGTAAAGATATATTTTGATGTGTATAACTAAGCTGACACGCCAAAGTTCGTTGCTAAAACAACAGGGTGGTGAACACTCCATCTATTTTAAAATTGTACTTAATCACAAAATACTGAAATAACAAAGAAATATTACTCCCTTACTGAAATAACAAAGATATATATATATATATATATATATATTCGTATCAAAATTCAAACACAAAAAACAAGCAAGAAATTTACTTATTTTCCTTGGTCTCTGACACACCATTTATGACAAATATAAATACAGTAAAATCTCTCTAAATTAATATTGTGGGGATTATGAAATATTATAATTATTTTGAAGAGTATTATTTAATTGATAAATTAATATTTTTTAATTTAAAGAGTATTTTTGAGATTTAATGAAGCCTGGAGGAATTTAAATGAACTCAATTATAACTGTTTTTACCGTTCAAATATGTAAATTTTAATTAAAATTATATGAAATAATTTTACCATTTCAATAATTGACTATAATTAATTAATTTTAAAAATTTGTCAAAAACCTCATTAAATAGAGTCCGTATAATTTCTTCTATGTTCTATTCCAATTTTATAGTTAGTATATGATGTGAAATGTTGACCAAAATAACAATTATTAGGTTTATTTAGTGTGAATAAAAAATTGAAAGAGTTAATTCTTAAAAAATAAATATTAAGATATTTATCGGAATTAGAAAGATCACTTTTCGTAAAGGCACAAGCATCTTTTAATGTTGAATTAGTTGTGATTTTTTTTATAAAGCATAATAGTAAATAATGGGATACAAACATATATAGAGAAGTATTGAAAGCAAGCATCGATGAACTTGGTGCGAATTATTAATTCCGTTCCCGAATTATTGATAGTCTTAAAAACATCTTTTATTTGACTAATTGAATTTAAATACACCATCGATCTGCCATATGACATAGCAAGTGGTATCAAACTTTTATAAAAGTGTGGGACTCTTATTAAAAAGACGAGAGAAGTGTCGAAAACATTCCTAAACTTGACAAGAATTTTAGGAATGTATAAATTGTATTTCACCCATGTGACAGGATATGAGGTGTATTAAGTTCAGTTAATCAAGTAAAAGGGTGTTCCTAAGACTGTCAACAATTCGGAGAACAAAACTTTCTCAAGCATATATGTTATAATAAAGCTAAAATAAAACTATATTTGGCAGTTTATTGAGGTCACAATGAACTCATCGCTTAATTTACACACTTTAATATTACAAATTTTCTTTAACTCAACGGTATATTGAAAATAATCTTTTTACTTAAAAGATTAAAAAAAAGTGTTTGCTGCATTTTTATTTTTCAAATCTCACTTGTGAAAGTGAAACTATATTAGGCATGTTATTATTTTTTAATATTACGAATCTATAAAATATATACCAATAAAATATAAATTCTGGTGGAATAATTGAGATTTCTCTATAATTAACTAAAGATTTTGAAAATGAACTTCTTTTTATAGAACGCACACCCCTAAAAATAAACGAATATAAATTTAATCATATTCAATACAGATATCAAATATCAAATTAAAACAAAATAATAAAAATTAAATACACGATGTGGATTATGGATTGTGGCTTACTGACTTTATGAAACATTATACGTAATTTATATTGACAAGTTCTTTCATTTTATAGTAATGTTAATTAAATGGATAGTTGACTGTAACGTAACGTTGTTGACCCTTTTTTGTCAATAACTCAATAACATAAACTTTAAATTAATCAACAAAGTTGACAAACTCAACAACGTAAATAATAATAAAGAAAATAAATAAAATAAAGGTTTGGCTAAAGCAATGTCTTGACTTTTTCATGAACTGACAGAAACAAGAGACCCCTACCATGTGTACGATTATGATACGTTCGTATAAAATTAGTTTATAAAAATATAATTCATTCAATTTGGTGAATTAACTCATTCATTTAATTATTTAACGATTTGATTCGTCCAATTCATCTCATTTACATGTTGGTGCTGATGATAGCATGATGTATATATAGCGTGAGAAATATGTCACATTTTTTTTTAAAATTATACATACAATAACCTTGGAACAGATCGACAAGTGAGGCTTGCTCAAGGGGTTGAGCGCTTCCACTATTGATTGATAGGTTGAGAATTTGAATCACGCTCTTCCCGGGGGAAATGGAGAGAAAAAAGAAAGAACAATTGAAACAAGTTTAAGGATTTACGACTTACTTAATGCGTTAAAAATGATAGAAATATTTATATGGTTGACTTATCTACGTAACAGATACACTACCAAGTCATAATTCAAATATCTAATAGAAACACATTATCATTACAAGTTCTCGATCAGAACAAGTCATAATTCAAATGTATTCTAAATAAAATTTACCGACAAATTAAGTGATATATATATATATATAGTCATGATCAAACAAACATGACCAACACCTCCCCTTGCAACTTTCCAGGAAAGTACTTCCATTTACGAAATTACTCCTTTAAAAACTCACCAAAATAATTAAATTTATATATATATATATATATATATATATATTGGTTACAAATTACAATTGAATTATCCAAAAATGTCCAAAGAAGGTGTGAAGATAGTTATAATAAATACAGAATATATACAAACAGATGCAAGCAGCTTCAAATCTGTAGTTCAAAAATTTACCGGCAAGAATTCTTCTTCTCCGGCGCCGGCAAAGGTCACGCCAGCGGCATACCACCGCCGGCGATATGATAATGGTGATGACAATAAGTTGTTGAAGGATTTGTCTCCTCTAGATGAACTTCTTGGCCTTTATGCAAATGAAGTAGTACGTGATTGATGAATAGTTATACACAGTGACCGAGACAGAATTTTCATGATGAATCGTACTTATACATCGTGACCGGGACAGAATTTTCATGAAGGAACTTATTATCGGGAAAGTTACATATTTGGTCGACTGGTAAAAAATAATTACATTTGCTAGTTATATATATACATTGTTATGATATTTTATGTATATTATACATTAAGCTGTTATTATTTTTGTTGGCATATGTACAATGTAAGAAATTCCTTTATACCATCTATAGAATTTTCACAAAGGAATTTATCATCTAGTATATAGGTGTAATATATATTAAAAAATTCACTTTATATATATATTGTGTGATTTACTAGTAAAGAGGTTCGGATGAATTCGCACGCTCTGCAATACAACAATCTTAATCATAACCCCTTCCACCCATCTAGCTCCGCCTCTGCAATCGGCTCGGACACCAGGCTATTCGTGCCCGCCCATTTTTCCTCACCTTAGATGAAGTGGATCTTTTAGTCATATCCATTTACCATATATATATATATATATATATATTACCTTAAAAGTATGAACTCCTAACTTGAATATATGTTAAATTACTATAATATTTCTAACTTAGGTTGTGATTTTTTTGATGAGTTGTGACTTTTCCGATAAGTTGTGACTCTTTTCAAAGGGTTGTGATTTTTCGATGAGTTGTGATTTTTCCAATAAGTTGTGATTTTTCCAAAGAGTTGTGACTTTTCCAAAGCGTTGTGACTTCTCGGAAGGTCATGACTTTTCAGATAAGACACAAAAATCATTTGTTCATACTACCCTTTGTTGACAATAAATAGAGTGATTTCCTCTCATTTTTCAACCACAATTTTTTTTTAATCTTCTACTCTTCTTCTTTCTTGCATTTTAAATTTTTTTGTGTGATTTATTGTCGTTGAGTGAGTTCGAAGTTTAGCGGAATATGAAGTACCACTATTCTAATGAAGTAAGTCGTTCTATCCTAAGAGGGTATATTCCATAACCTCGAGTACTTGAGGAAAATAATTTTGATGATATAATAATTATTTTTTGCTTAATATAAACATTAGCATGTAATGTTCCAATATATGAAGTTAACATGATGTAGTCTAAATTCATTTGTTTTTGTTAACAATTTCTCTTGTGATGTAGATATATGCTTCTGAATATCTTTTTCCAAAATTTAGAGAATTGTCACGATTTTTTTTTATGTTCAAGACAAAAGAATGACTTTATTTATCAATGTTACTTATGTGATTTAGACTCTGAGAAGTTTGCTTCAAAATGGTTTTTACTATATAAACATTGTCATTTTGTTTTTTTACTTATTTACTATTTCTTAATATTTTAGTATTTTAGACAAGGAAAAGTTCATATGACTTGTGATAACAACAGTTGAAGTTTGTATTAGTTTAATTTTTATTATTTATTTAATAGCAAATTTTATGAGATAAATATTTTCATTAGTGCAAATATATATTTATAAGGTATTTGTATTTAAATTAAAGTATTATATATGTCACAAATGTATTATCAAGTTAACAAGATCTTCTAACTTCAAAATATATTATTTTAAAATGTTTCGAGTTCTTTTTTTAAATAAAAAACTCACAACAAATGTGAAAATATGTGAATATATAAAATGTAGTTGTTCTCTTCACATGTTCATATGACATTTAAACAATTTAACGTAGTATACACATGCAAAACACATCTGATTAGATGACAAGAAAAATACAAAACAAATATTGTCTATAAGATAATATTAGTGAGATAAGACTAATTACATGATTGAACCTCATCAAATTGAAATAAATATATACATTATTGCATTTAACTAATAAAATATTTCATTGACCATCTTCATATGTTTGCATGAATAAGAGATATATATGACGATTCACATTGAACATTCATAAAAGAATCTGCAATATTATTGTTTGCTAAGCTTATTATTCGAATCTTCACTTAAATAAGCAGTACTATTTTCTATAACATATATTTTTGGATTTGGTAATTATGTGCAACACACGTGTCAAAAAACTAGTATATATATATATATATATATTGTGTTTAAGTTCTATGCACTACAAATGGTATATTATATAATCAATTTGAAGAAAAGTATTCATTTGATCGACTTGTTGAACTCTTCAACTAATTCAATGTTATGATGTTGTTGGACGAATAATACAATCACAAAAGGTAATAATACTTTAATTTGGTGGCAATAAGTAGGTTTGCCACTAAATGTTGTCACAATAAGTTTGATTTATTGTAGTGTATAAATCGAATTTGAAAAATGCGATTTATAATATGTGACTATATGAATTTGGATAATCTTCTCCTCGTGAATAAATTTATGTATTGAGTTAGATCTAAGTGTCAACGAAGAATAAAGAAGCAATAATGTCTTAAAAGAAGTAGAAGGCTGTCTTTAATTCTTTCGTTTACTTATGTACTTATTGGTTGGTCAAATATCAAAACTTTCTACCATCCCAACATATACTATGTTTAAGGGACAAATTAGCCAGCACATAAATCTATTACAAGAGATTACTATTTGTGTTTTGACAACTATACGTACAAGTACCCTCTACACCTAAACAAGAGTACAAGATGTCATCATTTGCGCCGGATAATGATTACTATAAGAAAATATCAGTATCTCATCACAATTATAATAAGGTATTTTCAGCAGCAAAAAATAACTATTCCAAAGTGTCGTCAATGCCAAAGAAAGATTGTTACAAGGTACCATCATTGCCAAAAAGTGATTATTACAAGAAAAACCAACCGTACCTACGGAATTTGAGAACCCTTCTTACTATTACAAGTCATCACCTCCATCATCACCTTCTCCTCCAGCTTGGCTAATCAACCAGGGGGATATACATTCTTACAGTACAAAAAATTAAATGACTATTCAACATATGCGCCAGAGAAATTTCACGTCTTAATTTTACTTTCTTGACTTGACAACTACCACGCTGAACAAATAAGGCAAAATTAATAATTTCGCTTATATATTACTATTGAATGCCCTTTGAGGCTTTGACATAATGGATGGAAAGTTATAGCAAAATGCAAAAGGGGGTTTTATATGGAAAAAAAGGTAGAAATTATACCCTCAATTTTGTGATTTGAACGGATATACTCCTTATTAAAAAGAAAGATGAATATATACCTTCTTCTTTTTTTACCTAAAATTAATTTTAAATTTCAAACCTAAAAATTACCTCACCCATTTTTTTTACCCTCTGGACCCAAACCAATCCAACCCAACTAAAAAAAACAAATCCCTCTTTTATTTGGTCACTACCCCCAATGACTTAGAATATCAGGATTTTTGAGGAATTTAAATTTTTTTAGTTAGGTTGGGTTCGGCGGGATAAAAAAAACTTGAAATTAAAAAATAAAACATTTTAGGATATATGTTTTTCTTTAATTCAGTAAATATAGGCATGTTAATGAAAAGGGTAAATGTGTACCATTTGGCAGACATAGAAAGTATATATAAAACACCTTTTTAACGAGAATATATCTACTTTAAATTATAAAACTAAAGAATATATTTTTTCCCTTTTCTTGTAATTATAATTTTTTTGACTCCACCAATTATCTTCTTACATAACTTATTCAAAACAATGAAGAGAAGGAAGTTAAGGTTTCTAATCAATAAGTCTTGGAATTGTATTGGACATAAATATTTGGAAAATCATGTATCCCATAATCTATCTACTTAAAAGAGATAGCATGTGCAGGATCACATGTTAGCAAGTTTGTCAACCTTTTGCAATTGGATACATCATCATGACAAGAATATATAGCTGGAAATTAATTTGATATTATTATAGTGGATTAGAACCTCACATAAATTGAAAATTTTATTTGTGGTCTGTTTATATGAATTTGGGAAAAAATTTCTTATGAGTTGACTTTTGAGATTGAGTTAGATTCAAGTATCACATATTTACATGATATCATAGCCAAGTTCATTCCTGATTGAGACCACATGTTATATTGTCCATACTCTAATTGGCGTTGGGCATGAAAGGAGGTTTTAGAGTGGGTCATAGTCCCACATTGATTGAGAAATAAATTGATGGTATGCGTGTATGAATTTGGCCAATCCTTCCTCCATGAGTTAAATTTTGTGGTTAAGTTAGAATTATGTAACATATTTTTACATTGTATCATCGTCAAGTCCTTTTTATGTTTGGACTCTCTTATTATACTGTCCACACTCCACGTTGGGCCTAGCGTGAAGCTGGGAGAATGTTAGAATGGGTTAGACTCTCATATTATGATTTGTTAGACTTTCAATTTTTTTCTCGTGAGCTAATTTTTACGTTGAGTTAGAACTAAGTGTCCGCTAAGAATAGAGAAGCAATTCTTGGTTAAAAAAGTGTAAGGTTGCCTTCCTTTCCCTTACTTTTATGTACTTATTGGTTGGTCAAATATCAAAACTTTTTACCTACTATGTATCCCCAACATATGTTATCTTTAAGGTAGCAGCACAGGACAAATTAGCCAGCTCCTAAATATAGGTTTTTGCCTCATACTAGCTAGATATTGTGTCTCTTTCTTTATTGGATTGTTCTTTGGTGACCATTCATTCCTCTTTAAGTCTTATCAATCAATTAGCCAATATACACCCTTATAGATCAATATACAATATTTATACACTTATATGAACAATGAATCACCTTTTATGAAAATGTATAATATTGTTTTAAAATGTATATGTCTTGTATTATAAAGTATAGAACACGTTGCTAGCTACATAACAATTTTTTTTTACAATTTTCGATTGCAATTCATGGTCAAAACTTCAAATTTCATAGACAACCTCCTTAGGCTATTTTCGACCGGGAAGGACTATATGTACTTATTATTGGTTGGTCAAATATCAAATCTTGCTACCTACTATCCCAACATTTGCCAAATTTAAGGTAACATCATCCTTCTTTTTTTTGGATAATTGGATTAGCCTATTTCATTTTATCTTATTTTTTGGTTCTTTATCTCTTATAAATGATGTAGTTGAAATTCTGATTCAGATAATTTTTAAAACCTTATCTATTACGTTAACCATTGAGATCGAATTTGGTATGAGAAAATAAGTCGTAAGTCAAGGCAATAGCTACGCGCGTGTTCAATTATCACTTGCTCTTAGTGCATAGTTTGAAATGACTCAAGTCAAATTGGTGCAACATGTTTTCATAAATAGTTGTTTTCATAAATAGTTGAGCGGGTTCACTGTTTACATTTCTCATTTGATATACATAAATTATACATTGATGATATATGATTAAACACGTATTTTTTATAAGTATTATTTAGGTTAAAATTCTTTTTGTGTGATTTTATTTTTTGTTTCTTCACTTAACTCTAATAAATAATATTCCCTGTATTTTAATTAATTTTCAATTAAAACGTACATACCATCAGCCTGTCACCTCTCCAGGCCCAATTACGTACGTATTGGGCCTATGGGCTCCATTATTTGTCTCCCATTCCCCTTGCTCTCCTATTTCTATGAGAGGGTTTTATCGAAAACGTTATAAAACATCGAGAATTATTATACTAATCTATGAGTTTTAAACGAATTGGATGACATGGTTTACGGAATTATTATAATAATCTGTGAGTTTTGCGAATTTTAAGTGCAATGAGGATTGTAGTTCTTTCTACTTCTCGAGGTATGATGACTGATCATAGGATCGACTAAAAGGAATAGGTGGAGATATTTTGTGTCATATCTGATTATCCTCTATAATATCCAAATTGAATTCAGAACTTCCTATTTGTGAAAAATAAAAAGGGGATTACATTGTATGATATATTATCTTATTCGTTGATACCTCAAGAGAACTTTAAGAACCAAAATGGAGTCAGAAATTCTAATTACGAGGAGTTTTAACATTTTTTACTAGTCGGATACAAAAAATATTCTTAATGATGTGAAGTTTATTTTTTCGAAAAATCATGTGAAATTGGTTTAAAAAAATAATGTCATATCATATTAAAAATATTTTGAACTTGACTTAACTAGGCACTTACAACTCCATATTGCTTCAATGTTGAAGAGTGCATGGCACTATGACATCATTAGCTTGACCTAAAATCTAATAATTAAGTGATAGTGTATGTAAAGTTATTTATTACTCCCTCTGTTCTTATTTATTTGTTCAATTTTGATTTTTTACTTGTCATTTTTGACAAATTAAGAAAAGACAATAATTTATACTTATTATACACTCAATTTATTTAGAGAGTTAATGTTTTTCAAAAAAGTAGAACCTCTTTAATGAGTAAATTGGTTTTGAAATTTATCAATTAATATGAGTAAAATGGTAAACTCACTATGTCAATTATTATTTTCTTAATAGGTGTGTCAAATTAAAATTGACAAATAAATACGAATAAAGGGAGTTGATTGTCACGAATTTGTATAATTTTTTAGAAAATTGGGATTTCAAGAACATAATTGGCACTTTCAAGAATAAATGAAATTGGTAATGATGACTTTGAAGAAAAATTTACATTTTTCAATCTATGAGAAATCCAATGAACTAGTACTCCTCTGTTTCTAAATATCCTCTGTTTCTAAATAAGTGATATTTTTAATTTAGATATATCATTTAAAAAATTACTCATTCCAAAAAAATAAGAAGTGTTTTTTTTTATCTATTTATTCCAAATTCTATATTTATAGTATGATTCAATATTTGTAAATTAAAAATTCGGACTCTGGCTCAGTAACATCATTTTTTTGGAAAATTGAGATTTCAAGAACATAATTGGCACTTTCAAGAACAAATGATATTGGTGATGACTAATTAGGATGACTTTGAACATGTATTATTAACCAGATATGTAATCACACAAGAGTATGATGAAAAGAAATAAATATTCCTATTTATGGGAAATCTAATGAAGTATATTTGAGAATCTTGACAACCCTTAATTGCTTAGAGGGTGTGGGACTTCACAAAAGAAAAATAATAATCAAATATCATTATGATGATGAGGCTATACTACTTTCTCAAATATTGTGTTTTCTTTTTTGCTTCTCACCTGATATATGATATTCATATTGAAATTCAATTAATTTGAATCGTGTTGGGTAGGTCCTTATTTGGGGGTACTGCTCCCTATCAAAGCTTTTTTTTTTCTTCAAATCAAGGGCTCGAATCTAAAAACCCTAATTAAGGGAGGAATAACCCAATCTACTGCACAACATTCTTTGATAATGGACAAAACTATTTTTAACCAATCTAGACGCATATGCTAATTTTTAATATACTTGATAAGTAAAAACAAATGAATGAAGTATTTAGGGATCTTTATATAAATAATTAGGCAAATTTATTGTTTACTTTTCTTAATTTGTATACATAGATTATTCACCAACTAATATACATGGTTATACATTATACAAAATTATACACATATTATATATAGATTATACATATATTATATATTCATCAACTATTTTTAATTTAATAGATTTGATATGTACATTATACATTTTTAGGAAATTTGAGATAAAGAAAACAAGTGGCACTTTCAAGAATAAACGACATTGGTATTAATAATGACTTTGAACTTGTATTATTAACAAGATAAGTAATTACAAAGAATATAAGAAAGAAGACAACTTGATACATAAAACATTTCATGTTAGTAAGATTTGAGAAAGAATCACACTTTAAGAGATGTGATATAAACAATCTATCTTAATATAAATATATTAATAATTGTTTTCACTGCTCGAACTCGTAACGGGACTTCATGAACAAAAAAAAAATATCAAAAAATCATTATAGTGATGATGATGATGAGGCTATACTACTTTCTCAAATAGGACCAACCTATTATCAGCCAATCTAGATTTATATGCTGAATTTTTGTACTCAAACCATGTAAATTCTTTGTACAAGCTGTCTTGATTCCCTTTTATTAATAGTGATGCCAATGGTGCTATCTTTTCACTCAATGGTGGTCCTCCAAAATAAATCATTGAGAGTCTTGATTTTACACTATTTGCCAAAACTCTATGTTTTACACTCTTAAACCTCCCATTTGTCATCACCTGCAAAAAAAAACAAAAAAAAATTAAAAAATTTACCCTCCATTACTAAAATTTACACTAAAATAGTAAAATTGTCTAGTGTAAAATTTTGATACTTGGTATGATATTTGATTAAGTGTTACTAGTGTTATGTACTTCTTTAACATGGTATATTCTTTCCATATTTTTTTTGTTGTTGTAATAAGTGTTAGTAGTACCTTAAAAAGAATGCAGGTTACTTGATATAACATGTCAAAATATGTTATAGCGTGTAACTCTTCTGTAATATTTTGATTGTGGGGGGGGGGGGGGGGGGGGGGGGGGGGGGGGGGGGGGGGGGGGGGGGGGGGGGGGG
>JAJOOO010009707.1:0-16585 GCA_029582685.1 Solanum piurae | reverse complement strand
GACGGACAGCGTGGTTATTGTTTAATTTGTAAATAATTATTTTTAATAAAAAGCGACGGACTAAGAGATGCAGTCCGTTGCTTTTTGTAAAATAATTTTAAAAATTATTATTTTAATTAAAAAGCGACGGACGGCATCTCTTAGTCCGTCGCTTTTTTGGAGCGACGCTGTCCGTCGCTTTTTCTTCCGTTGTTTTTTAGCAGTTTTTTAGTAGTGATATAACAGGCAAATAATGAAACTGATATCAAGTAAGGACCTTTAGACAGAAGACAGAAAAAGAACACCCCTCATTCAAAAGGGAGAAAACGAGAAATAATAACGAGGATGTTACCTTTTCGAGAGCAGCGTTCTGGAACTCGAGTTGCCGGAGAAGATTCCACCACCAATATATGAACTCTGGCAAGCTCCGAGGAAAGCTTCGAGAAACAAAAAAAAGGAAAAATTGAAAACTCAAACCCAAAGTTTTGCGGGTTCGATATTATAAGAACATTGTTCTCAACCTAAATTTCGACCTCCCTCCTCCACTTTTCCCAACCAATTTTTTTCTTTTAACCGAAGGTAAAAGAGGCTTTATATAGAGGAAATTTAGGGCTGGTTTAGGGGTGAAGCGAGCAGAAATTTTGATGGAATTCAAAATTTGAAATTCCAAAGCTCTAAGAGATAAGGTTGAAAGTTGTAATGTATGAATCCTCAACGGATTTTTTAGGGAAGCCATTGGATTCAAAGAGCAAGGACGAAAGAGCGGGGAGATTGATACACCTGGATCAATTCTTGAATGTTCTCGGTACGGAAACAATAAGGAAGAGAGGATGAGGGACGCGCGAGCTAGGCTGAGTCGTTGCACTCGCGTCTGGACTACTGCTTGCGATTTGCTTCTGCTTGCTGGAGTTTATGGGTTTCTTCTGCGTTGTACGCGTCTGGTCGTATTTCTCGCGTGGGAGAAGACACATGTGGGGTCGTTTTGGTGTTGCATACTGCTGTATGTATTGTACGTTGATGGGTCTTTGGATAAAAAATGGGTTGGGAATTAAGGGAATAATGGGCCGAAGGAAATTGTGAGCAAAAGGCCCAAAACTTTAGTTTTTGATATGGCCAAGTGAATTACTAATTTAGTCAAGTTGAATTGTAATTGGCCAATCGATATTACAAATCTTTAACCAAATTGAACTCATTTGCAAATTCGGCTAAACATAAATAAGATGAATTAGTATAATTAATTTATGAGCTTCTCATCTTAACAAAATAAAATAATTAATTCAACTATAAACCAATTGATTTCTAAAATTAACCACAATCTAAACTAAACTAATTTTAATATAATATTTAAAATAAAATATTTTTGAGATGATTTTCAAATATTCATGAAACATACTGATTATATCTATAGAACTATATGAAATATACCCACTTATTTATAAATTATGAGAATCGACTAAGATCACTTAAAACAACTTTGAAAAGTATTTGAATTTTATAAAATTAATTATTCTAAATTGTTTGGGAATTAAGAAGCTCGTGAATTAATTCCTATCGGGGAGGGTCAAAATTGTGTGTCAACACTAATGGCTAAACTCACGACCATGAAGTTTGATGGGTCGCGTAATATGCAAAATCATATCATAGATATGACTAACATTGCAGCAAAACTTTCGACCTTGGGGATGAAAGTGGATGACACCTTATTGGTTCAGTTTATTCTGAACCCATTGCCTCTTGAGTATGGACCATTTCAAATTAACTATAACACTATTAAGGATAAGTGGAATGCTAGTAAATTGTCCATTATGCTTACTCAAGAGGAGTCAAGACTTAAGAAATAATGAGGTCATTCCATTAACCTCATGGGTCAAGGAGCTGGTAAAGGACTTAAAGTGAAAGCCAACAAGTTTAATAAAAAGAAAGCACTTGCTAAAGTTCCACAAGATGCTCATAAGGAACTCAAGGCTGATGTGTGTCGTTTCTGTAAAAAGGAAGGACACTATCAGAAAAATTGCCTAAAATGTAAAGCTTGGTTTGAAAAGAAAGGTACATCTAGTGCCTTTGTATGTTTCGAATCAAAATTTAGTAGAAGTTCCTAATAATACTTGGCGGCTTGATTCTGGTGCAACTACTCATGTATCCACTATGTTGTAGGGATTCACTACGATCCAAACTACGAATCTTAATAAAATTTTCTTGTTCATGGGAAATCGCATGAAGGCTAAAATTGAAGGTTTATGGACTTATTGTTTGATCTTGGAGACTGGACATCACCTTGATCTACTACATACTCTTATGTTCCTTCAATTTCTAGGAATTTGATTTTTCTTTGAAGACTTGATGTTTATGGATTTGATTTTAAGTTTGGACATGGTTGTTTCAATTTGTATAAGAATACTATTTTTTTATGGCTCTGGTGTTCTTATTGATGGTTTATATAGATTGAAACTCAATAATAATTAGACATAGTTCACTAAATGAAAGTTATGCTTATTTGTGGCATAAACGTTAGGGTAATGTATCCAAAGAAAGATTAAAAAAGTTAGTAAAGAATGAGATTCTTCCGAATCTGAATTTTATTGATCTTGATATATGTTTGGATTGCATTAAAGGAAAACAAACCAAGCATACCAAGAAAGGTGCCACAAGGAGCACTCAACTTCTTAAAATTATACACACTGATATTTGCGGACCCTTTGATGTTCCATCTTTAGGTGGAGAAAAAATAATATTTTATCACCTTTATCGGTGACTTTTCACGTTATGGATTTATCTATTTGTTGAAAGAAAAATCTCAAGCAGCGGATGCTCTCAAAGTGTACGTTAATGAGGTTGAAAGACAATTACATAGGAAAGTGAAAATCATTACGTCAGATAGAGATGGTGAATATTATGGAAAATATAACGAATCAGAACAATGTCCAGGTCCATTTGCAAAATTCCTTGAGAATGGTGAAGTTAGTGGGAGTGTTGAACGACAAAGTGTGGAAATTAATGAGGTAAGGGTAAATATTTCATTGCCCATGAATGTACCTACTTCCGCACCGATCACAAATGTTGTTCCTCTTGTTGAAGAACACTTTAACAATGTTGAACAACACTTTAACAATGTTGAATAACATTTGGGTGAAACACTTCAAGAAGGAACTAACTCACAAGTATCTGACGCAAATGAACCACAAACAGTGCCATTAAGAAAATCGGCCATTTCAGATTATTTTGTGATTTATTTGCAAGAGTCAGATTTTGACATTGAAATTAATAAAGATTCGGTTTCATTTTCACAGGCCATAGAAAGCACTGAGTCTGATAAATGAATTGATGTCATGAATGAAGAGTTAAAATCCATGGAATACAACAAAGTCTGGGATCTTGTTCAATTATCAAAAAATTCTAAAAGAATCGGGTGTAGATGGGTCTACAAGACCAAACGCGATTCAAATGGTAATATTGAACGATATAAAGTCAGACTTGTTGCCAATGGATACACTCAAAAAAAGAAGAAGCATTGATTATAAAGAGATCTTTTCACCGGTCTCAAAGAAAGACTCATTAAGAATTGTTTTGGCTTTGGTAGCTCATTATGATTTAGAGTTACATCAAATGAATGTGAAAACTATCTTTCTTAATGAATACCTCGAGGAGGATGTTTATATGGACCAACCAGAGGATTTCAAAATTAAAGTAAAATATCAAATGGTGTGTAAGCTAAAGAAGTCAATAAATGGACTCCAACAAGCCTCACGATAATGGTATATAAAGTTTAATGATACCATAACATCTTTTGAATTTAAGGAGATTACCGTTGATCGGTGTATATACCAAAAGATCAGTGGGAGTAAGTTTATATTTTAGTCATGTATGTTGATGACATTTTACTTGCTGCTAATGATTTAGGCATATTGCATGAGACAAATGACTTTCTCTCTATGAACTTTGAAATGAAAGATATGGGTGAGACATCCTATGTGATAGGGATAAAAATATTATGTGATAGATCACATGAATTATTGGTACTGTCTAAAAAGGTTATATCGAAAGAGTTCTAGAGAGATTTCATGAATAATTGTTCAGCATGAATAGTTCCTATTAAAACAAAAGGGACAAATTTAATCTCATGCAATGCCCAAAGAATGATGTAGAATGAAAAGAAATAAAATCAATTTCTTCATCTTCTATTGTTGGAAGTTTGATGTATGTTCAAGCTTGCACAAGACCGGATATTAATTTTGCGGTTGGAATGTTAGGAAGATATCAAAGTAATCCTGGAATTGATTAATGAAAAAAAACTGCAAAGAAAGTTTATGGCATTATGAAGCCACAATTCATGCATTATGGCTGCGAAACTGCATTTCAGGACTTGGGGTTGTCGACACCATTACCAAGCTGCTGAAAATTTATTGTGATAATACTGCAACAATATTCTTCTCCAAGAACGATAAGTACTCCAAATGTGTCAAACATATGGAATTAGAGTACTTTACTGTTAAGGAAGGAGTTCAAAAACAAAGAGTGTTACTTGAGAATATTAGAACTGATCTCATGATTGCAGATCCGTTAACAAAGGCTTACAACCAAAGACATTTAAAGAACATGTTCAAATAATGGGTCTTGGTTGTATTTATGATTGATACCTTTATGATGTTTTAACACTCTGAGCTCAATTATGTGTTTCTGATATACATTAATGAATTTCTTGTTTCTCATAATGGTGTACACATTAATCTTTTGAGACATTACAAGATAAGTCTCTATGAGACATTATTGTGGACCGTAATGTTATATGTTTTTATAGCTTATGGACCTAGTATGATAAGTTGCTAATGTAGTAGTATATGGAAGGAAGTATGTAGCTTAAAATTTATGTACAACCGCCATAACTCGCATTAGTAGTTTGTTATATTGTGGTATGTATGATGGACATTATAGAAGAGATTTATTGTATGCGCAACTAATGTTTACTAAATATTAATGTTATATGGTCATTGGGCCAAGTGGGAGAATGTAAGAATTATTATTAATTATTATTAATTATTTCTTACTTATGGTCCAAGTTTACTTGTAACCCAAGTAATACCATAAATAATATTTAATAAGAAATAAATCTCGTCTGTACATTGATTACTTAGCTTGATGTACATACCAGGTTAAGTCATAACCTCTATAAATTGGTCCTCCATCCACCTATTAGGGTTACCACATATTCTCTACAATAATTCCATCGCTGACAGTTGTGATAACATAAAGCTAGGGCAAGGAGGTAGAAACCAATTTAGGACTAACGCTTCCGCTTCTCTCTGTGATTATGTCTTCCTCATCAGGTATGTGCCCCTAACGATCTCTATGTAAGATTATCGTGCTCAAGATCCTTATATTATGTATTAAAGTATTTAATCTTACATTTTGAATTTTTTTTCACTTGTTAACTTATTATTAAATATTAATCAATAATTATTTTTTAACTAATTTAATTTAACTCTTTGACTTTTCTTTTATTTGATTAAACATAAAAAAGAAATATCTTCATCGTTGAAACTCTGGCTCTTCCTTTAAACTGTTGAACAACAAAAACCTGTCATTAATTAAAGCTTCAGCCTTCCGTCCGTCGCCCAATCATGCTTTCCCATTCATCCACAAGACGAATAATTCTATTTGAATCTAAAATTGATTTGATCGATGAGTCAACTGGGCATTAGAGACGAATCCAAAATTTGAAAATTTCGATGCACCAATACTATCTTAATTTAGGTAGTTAACGAAACTTTTATTACAATTAACGAATAATGTAGTAGTTGATTGGTAACTAATGGCTCAAATATGATTTCTAAGCTAAACTTAAAATAAAAATAATGAAATAAGACTCTAGCTAGATTTGAATCGTATTCTCGCGAGTGATTCATCCGGCCTGTACCAACTACACAAGGGTACTCCTACGCTTCTTATGGGTGCATTGTTGATTATATCCTATTTTCTGTCAGGTTTTTAAGATAGATATACATATATATACACATGATTTTTTTTTGAAGTTAACGGATGCACGTACACTTCTATCAAATCATGTGGATCCGCCTCTGATTGGCACCCAGTGACTCTAAATCCTAGATCCACCTCTTCCAAAGCAAAAGGGCATACACAAACACACTGCCATCGGAATACTTAAAGAGGAAGAAACATGCCATTAACACTAGACTTTATTTTATCCCACTTCAATTTTCTAAACCTACGAAAAATTCTCTACCTTTTACTGCTATTTCAAATCTATGGTAAGGAAAATTCTAAATTAGGTTATTGTCAAAATATGTTTGACTTATAAATGATATTTATTCTTCCCATGTAAAATCAATTGCTTGATTGGTGAATTTTTTTGAATTTTGAAGTAACTACAATTTCAGTTTCTTAATCTTCCATTTTCAATTCCTCCAAAAATTGTGATTTTATTATTAATTCATAAATCTTCTTTTTAATCTTTATTTCTTGAGGTAAAAAAGAAAGTTTTTTTTTTTTTTGGCAAGTTATTCAACTGTAATGAAGTTTTAATGGGAAGATGTGACTGCAGGTGGAAAGGTGACCGAGGTATTATGGTGGTGTGGTGGTGTTGAAGGGTGAAAATTTTGGGGATTCTTATTATCAAAAAAGAAATTATTGTAAAAATGAAAAATGACATGGCTAATTTTATCTGACATGAAGTGTGACATCAAAGTGATTGAGAGTCACGATGAGTTGGAAGGGTTCAAAAGGTTGAGTTTTATCTAATTTAAGTGGTTAGTTGGCAAAATCGTGAGTAGAAGGGCCCAATTTACAATTCGAGCAAAGCATAAGGGTCTCCTTGATTATTCCGCCTATATTTTACAAAGGAAAGAAAATAACACGTTATCAACAACTGAAGCACTTTTTCAAATTTGGAATCCTCCAAGATGGATTTTAAATTTTTATAACCAAACATTAATTTTGAAATAAATAAAAACTATTCCAAAAATAATAATTTCATGGTCAAACGAATTCTAATGATGTCAAATAGACTCTAATGATAGTCAACATCAAAATCAGGATAAATTTAGTAAGTATGTAATTCTAATGCTAATTTAATCTAAAGTCATAAGTAGGCAATTAATATTTATTAGAGGGAGAAAATTGTTTTGTGGATTTGGTTAAAAATAAATTAAATTTGTCACCTCTCTATGTAATAAAATATCTTCATCATATTCCAAAGGTGATATGTGCTCACACAATTCCATCTTTCCTACATCTCATAAATCAGGTTAGTCCTCTTAATAGTACTTTCATTTTATTTTGAATGAATTTGATTGTTTAAACATTAGACTGGTATAGATCATTTATCAATACATTCATCCTTATAAGATAATTTCATGAATTTAGGTCAATGTTGATGCATCATAGTTTTATTGGACGGTTTTTATGGATACTATATTTTCTTCTGAGCTACAATGGAGTTGAAGGAGAAATAAAGTTATCCAAACTGGAAGTCTTAGAGATGGAGAAACAATTTAAACTTTTGAAAAAATCAGCAGTCAAAACAATTAAGGTATATCTTTGAAAATACTTGTGTTTGTTATTCTTTTGAATGATTGATTAATAAATTAATGTGTTTTTAATTCATAGACTATACATGAAGATATATATGATTGCGTGAATTTCTATATACAACATGCATTTGATCATCCGTTACTTAAGAATAATAGTTTTTATCCCCAGGTATATCTTTTAATTGGTCATTTTATGTTGAGCTTTCTAAAAATGCATATACAATTTTGTGAGATACATAATTTTTATTTCGAATGTACAGATGAAACCTACTTTAGTGAGAACAAAGAAAAATTCAGAAAACTCATCAACCAGTCTATCATCAAGGATATGGTTAAAAGGTAAAGGTTGTCCTCCTGGAACAGTTCCAATTGGAAGAATTACGAAAGAAGATCTTATCAGACATAGAAATATGCCTTCACCAGAAGATGCCACATTTCATGCCCAATTAGCGGCGGTAAGATAATGTTACACCAATTTACTGCTTTAGCTCAAATATAAATCCTTACCGTCAATATTTTGGATTATGTATACCCTTAAAACTGACGGACACGTGGCTTCATCTCAATAATTTACCCGATTTTATTTATCTTTTTTACTTGAAATTAAAACAACCCACCCATCTTTCATAATTTACGTAGCTACCCACAACCCAAATTAAAACACCATAGCATTTAAATAAAATAAAAAAATAGCGGACCCCTTCTCCATTAAAACATAAACCAAAACCTATTCAATCAAACAAAAGAAAAAATTATTCTTCAATACATCTTCATTTGCAAATTATTTTTCAAATCTCATTAAAACAAAAACACAGTATCATGTACTTCCATTGAAAACTAGAGACCCCATTTCAATTTTTTGTTCTAATCGATTTGTTGTTGTTAAAAGGGATAGCAAATACTATAACCACCATTGATAGACAAAACTTCAAGTTTAAAAACGGCTCAACAATCGAATAAAAAGTTTTGAATTTATGTTATTTGTTGTAATTTTAGGTAAATAAATTTTAAGGATATAAACAACCCAAATTGGTTAAATCATTGAGATGAAGCTACATGTCCGCTCATTAATTTTAAGGATATACACAACCCAAAAGAGTAACGATAAGGGTATATACAATCTTAAAGTATAACGGGATATTAACATATCATTTATGATAGTTCGGTGATATATTTTTCCTTTTTTTCCAAATAAATTTGAAGAATTCGTGTGTTAAAGACTAAACATGTTTAGTTATTCATAATTTAAAAAATCTAATATATATTTTATTGCCTCTACACAGACTAACAACACTAGTGAGCTTGAAGGAATATACAAATCTTCACAAGGATACAAGGTGCGTACATGAATATATAAAATTCACCTTCTCATGTTCTACTTTATTGTTACTATGTTAGTCAATAGTCATATAACTGGATTTGACATATTTACTTGTTTAATTATTAAATTGTGCATCGTAGATCTTTGCCTTTGCTTTGAGTTAGATTTACATGACATCCAATTTCTATACTTATTAGATTCACTTGTCTAAGAAAGTAGTTGGCAACAAATAGATTCTCACATTTTCTCTTATTTTTGCAATTTTTATCAGGTCCTTGTTGTTTACTCATAGACTAATAAATAAACTTCAAGGTCTAAAGGAAAATATATATACCTAGACTTGACAAAATATTATTTACTACATACAGGTTGCAATAGCTCGGGCTGGAAATAATCCGAAAAGCAAGTTTGCAGGAGCGAAATGACAACTAGCCTATGGAATCCTTTAGTTAGCGATAAGCAACATAGTGCATGTCGATTAAAAATTCAAAAAAGACATGATATTGTACAAGTTGGTTGGAGAGTAAGTCTAAATTCATTGACAATTTAAACAATTACTCATTTCTTTTTAGCTGTGAAAGCATCAAGTACTACAATTACTATCTGCCCAATCATCACGATATCTCTATTTCAAACTCTAGGTGGACCCAACACTCTATGGGGATACGCAAACTAGGCTATATATACATTTTCTAAGTAAGTTTTTTTTTTTTTTATAATTTACTTCAATGCTTTATATCTCAATTTTGTAAAACTAGTAATCTTTTTGTTTAGCTATGTACTTCAAATTTGCATCTATAGCTGATATGAGATATTTTTGTATGCTTTGTAGGCTGGTAATCAACAATGTTTCAATCCATTATTTCCTGGTTTTATTGTAGTGAATACCGAGATACCTGTTGATACTACATTCAGTGGTATGTCACACCTGGAGATGAAGCTTCATGGGAAGAGACAATGGCTATCACCAAGGTAAATTCTATGTTTCTTTTCTAGAACTTCTTTCAATTTATTTTATTAGTTAGTACTCAAGAATTAGTTTTGGAAATCACCAAACAAAAGGATCCAACCAACGGAAACTGGTGGCTATATATTGAAAAAAATCATATAAAAATTGGTTTTTGGCCTCAAGGAATCTTCACCGACTAGGCTAGTTTTGCGTCGAATGTTGAATGGGGAGGAGTGGTATATAGTCCACCAGGTGTACCTGAACCTCCGATGGGGTCTAGCTATCTTCCCATTGGAAAAACTGGTTATGATGCTTATTGTTGGGGACTTACCATTATAAACGATAAAGGTGAGACCATAGACGTAGATAGAGTAATCACACATGTCGACAATCCTAAGTTATACCAATGGATGTACCGCATCTCAGGCCTGGTAAAGTATCAGCATTTTGTACTCTGTGGAGGACCTGGTGAGATAGCATAAGTGCAGATCTTGTAAGTAATTAATTACTATCATGATACTTAATTTCAATGTGAAAAGAAATCTAAAGGATGTTTGTATGCATATCTAAATACTTCACATGTTGTGAATCATTTTTTTCATATATTTTAGTTGATCACTTTCCAATGATTTTGTTTGTACCCATAAAAATTTAAATTGTCAAGTTTGTGTAATTGTGCACACATATATGTATACTATATGGACATGGCCCGCCCGTGTCAATATTTTAATTTACAAAACGGTTAATTTTGGAGAGAGTAACCTTTAAAAATACAAAACATAAGCTTATATGCTAATATTATTGAGGCTATCAGATGTCATATATATGTAAAACATGGGGCAGATGCCATAATATCATAACCGCAGTTGGTAGAAGATCATTGTATCAGATATCCTTCTTTACAAACATATATTTAGGTAACAAGGTAAAAGAATACATTAACACAAATATACATATATATTTGGACGCAAAATAATGTCTAATACATTAGTCGACTTGGTTGTTCACACTGAAAATACCTTGACAGGTAATATAGGCATTCCAGGTCGTCTATCAAGAACAAAATAACACCATAAATGATTAATAAAATTGATCAGTTAATCCTCAGATCTTAATTACACATCGCTAATCCAAGCATTGAATTAGGACTATATCAGAAGCATTAGAGGCGACATCTTGTATTTGCGACAATTATTCCAATTTCAGTTTTCAGTAAAATAGGTGCATTATTCATTTTATAACCTGTCATGCCGCATATGTCATTTCTATCTTCAAACATTCCACGATTTCATACTTGTAATCCACATGCCAATTAATTTATGGGTAGTAGAAAAACAAGACCACAAAAATAATATTGAAGAAACTGTAAATGACTACAATAAGGATCCTTTAAAAGCCTGCTAGCCTAAATATTGAATTTAACAGCGTCTACATATTAATTACCACTTCAAAATTAATCCTAACTAATAATTATCAGCTCATCAAATTCTCAAGAGAATAAAACCTTGTCAGTAAAAACACCAGCATCGACTCCGAGAATGCTAGTGTAAGATAGAGGGGTTTTCTCTGAAGAAACTCAAAATTATTCACTTTGATTGTGCCGGAGAGGAAAGCAAGATATGGTATACTTCAAGTCACAAATTTATAGAGTCTTGCCAAAAAATTTATATCCATGTTATAAAATAAACGGAAAAACTCAAATATCATTAAACTTTGAGAAAAAGGCTCATATATGTCATTCATTAAAAGTTTGACTCATTAATGTCATTTCTATTTGACTAAAGGCTCATTTATGCCATTTTTTGTTAACTAAAAACAATTTTGATTTTACAAAATTATTTTGTCCACACGGCGTGCGAACGATAATTCGACCACATCATTAATTACTCTTACTTCCCATCCCTTTTAGAACACCCAACCCACGTAGCAATGGGACTCCATGCCTCTATGTAAGTTCACCCACTCTCTCGCTCTCTCTTTCTTTGTGCCCTATCTGGTTTGTTACTCTATTTACAAAATTTAGCAATTAATTAGGCAAGAAGAATAACTCATTCTTGGCAGAGGCAAAATTCTATAAATTAGGCAAGAAGAATAACTCAGGGTGGTATAGGTTAGTCGACCATGTCAGTAGTAGGTTCCTCTTCATCAGTACAGTCTACAGGGCGTGGACCCCAGACTTCAGCAGGTAGAGGTAAAGACAGAGGTAGAGAGGGAGCATCTAGTTCTAGTAGTGGACAGAACCGTACATATTCACTAGCCGGCCGACAGGACTCAAAGTCATCACCAGATGTTGTGACAGGTACATTGATTGTTTGCTCCCATTGTGTTTATGCTTTGATAGATCCTGGATCTACTCTGTCTTATGTTACTCCATTTATTGCGGGGAAGTTATGTATAGTAGCAGAGTCATTAGATCGATCCTTTATTGTATCTACACCAATTGGTGAGTCTATTGTTGCCAAGAGAGTCTATCGAGGTTGCACGGTAGAAATTATCGACCGTCAGACCTCTGTAGATCTCGTAGAGTTAGAGATGGTCGATTTTGACGTCATTATGAATATGGACTGGTTAGCGTCTTGTTATGCTAATGTTGAAGTGACGGACAAAGATTGTTAGATTCCACTTTCCAGGAGAGGCAGTTCGGGAATGGAAAAGCGATACAGCAACGCCGAAAGGTAGGTTTATTTCCTATCTTAAGGCGAGTAGGATGATTACCAAGGGTTGTATTTATCATCTTGTTTACGTTCATGATATAGATGCAGAACCACCGACTCTTCAGTCTATTCCGGTAGTTAATAAGTTTCTAGATGTATTTCCAGACGAGCTCCCTGGTATCCCTCCAGAACAAGAAATTGATTTTGCTATCGACATGCTACCAGGTACACAACCCATATCTATCCCTCCTTATAGAATGGCTCCTCCTGAGCTAAAGGAGTTGAAGGATCAGCTGAAAGACTTGCTGGATAAAGACTTTATCAGGCATAGTGCTTCACCATGGGGTGCGCCAGTGTTATTCGTGAGGAAGAAATATGACTCACTAAGAATGTGTATCGATTATCGACAGCTGAATAAGGCGACTATAAATAATAAGTATCCCTTTCCGAGGATCGATGACTTGTTTGATCAGTTACAATGTGCTAAGTGCTTCTCAAAGATTGATTTAAGATCAGGGTACCACCAGATACGAGTTCGGGAGAAAGACGTTCCAAAGTCAACTTTTAGAACCAGATATGAACACTTTGAGTTCTTGGTAATGTCTTTTGGATTAACTAATGCCCCAACAATGTTCATGGACCTGATGCATAGTATATTCAGGCCGTATCTAGACTTGTTTGTGATTGTATTTATTGATGATATTTTGGTGTATTCACGTTCAAAAACTGAGCATGCAAATCATTTGTGAGCAGTCCTTCAGGTTCTTCGAGAGCAGGAACTTTATGCAAAGTTCTCCAAGTGTGAGTTTTGGTTGAGCTCTGTGGCTTTCCTAGGCCATATTGTATCAGATGCAGGCATTACAGTTGATACACAGAAGATTGAGGCCGTAAAGACTTGGCCCAAACCTATGACTCCGACTGAGGTTCGTAGTTTCTTAGGGTTAGCTGGGTACTACAAAAGGTTTGTAGAGTGGTTTTCTTCACTTTCAGCACCATTAACGAAGCTGACTCAAAAAACAACTAAGTTCTAGTGGACTGAGGCTTGAGTTTTTTAAGTTCATCCACTTTCACTCTTTTGGCTTGTATTATTGTGTGAATCATATTTTTGAAGTATTCACAGTTTGAAAATTTTCATGTGCTATAAGAATTATACAAGCCAATGCCAATTATTTCATCGGCACTACTTATCAAACATGAAACTTGGAATACATAGGCTACTTTGTTGCTAAGAGAGCCTAGAAAATGCATAAAGTATTAAAGTGCTAAAGTTTTATCGGTATTAATTAAGTATCGTTACATTCAATGTCGTTAAAGGCTTTAGGGACATATACAAAGAGTGCTAATTGCAGCTAAAAATACATCTTTAGCGGCAATTAAGCTATTGCCGATACAGATTATTTTTTATGTAGTGTTTCATGATGTTTTTAACTTGGATTTGTAACTTAATTGTGCTTTTTCATGGATGAAGATATGTTTATGCCGATGACTAATTTCGTTGGGATTTTACTTAGCACCGAGATGATATTGAGATGGAGGCTCTTCCGTTAGTAGAGGTTGGTTCTCTAGTAGCAATCTCCTTGTCCCTAACTACGTGTCCCCGTAGGTTGTCCTAAGTGACATAGCTAGTGGGTCCACCTAATCTAGAAGTTTAAGGTTGTTGCCTTGGCAAGCAAGGACATCTCTTTTTAGTGTGGGAGCAAGACACTAGATTCCACGTTATAGCTCATGTGGTCTTTGTCGGTTAATAGTAAATATCCCACAAAATGAACTAAGTTTTCCTTAAAGATTTTATGAAGCTTTTCTTATGATTTCAAAATGCATTGATCGTGTTCATGATTTAAGATGTCTCTTTAATTGTTTTACTACGTTTAGTTTGGTCATGCATTTTATGTTTTCTATTATGTCCCCTTATGATCACGTTTTCATGTTTTATGCATATGCCTCATACTTACATATACTAATTCATACTTGTACATTGTTTCACTAATGTAGGGCGTGATGCTTCCTCTCGTAGCTAGTTGGTGATCATTGGAGTTCGTAGAGGTGGTGAGTCCTCATACTCCGACGTCCATGTCACCTTTATTATTTTTATATGTCTTTACTTTGTGTCGAATGTTGTATATGGTATACAGGTTACGTCCTGACCACTTCTTTGATATAATAGGTGACTTGTCAAGACTATGTTAGACTTATGCTATATTGTCAAACACTTTATTTTGATATGAATTCTCTTATTTCTATTATGTTGTGTATATGTATGTCAAACAACTTGTGTATGGCCTTTCGGGCCTCATACGCCATATCACACCTATGGTGTACATTGGATCGTGACACTAGTACTACGAAATCATTCATAAATGTTCATAATCACAAAAATAGCTCCTTTAAAATCATGATTTCATAACATATTCATAACATACATTTTAATTGAAAGCATCACAATCATGATAGTCTTTTCATAGTAAGAAGTACTTCAATCAAAAGTATCTTAAAATCATGTCATTCTTTCATAAGGGGTTACTTCAATTGGAAGCCTCAGTTTTCATAAAACTGATTGATACTTTAATCGAAAGCATCATTGATTCATAAAGCTTTCATAACACAATGCATGCATATCAACATAACTTTGAATCATATCATAAAATACTCATATGACATGGGTTCATAAAAATATTATTGAAATATGATCAAATCATGCATAATAAGATCATTCATGAAGAGAAAACTTTAATCCCAACGTTCTTAGTGTAGGACCATTTCTCAAAGATCGAGTTTGTATTGACACGGTAGGAAAAAATATTTAGATTTTTTTCTAAGGGGCTCATCGAATAAGAACTTATCACACGTTTGAATCAAAACTCTAAGGCGATCATCATTGCACAACTCGGTAGCAGTGCTTTCAGGCTTATATCAAATCTTTCATAGAGAGAATTCATTAGTATCTTGTAGACGTAATCTATCGCTACATTCCTATCTTTTTATGCCTTTATCATGTTCTCCGAGAGAGTGGTAACAAAGTCTTTAAATGGGCTTTCTTCACTCTTCTCAAAGAGGTATCCACTTATTGGGACTATAATGTAGCCTTTTTTTTTTCCATACTTAAATCACCGATGACAATTTTATCTATTGTAAAATCTTTTAATGAAGGGAAAAAAGTTCAATCAACATTCATAAGGATCTTCATATTTTTAAGTAATATAGATTAATGTTGTTTTCTAGAGAGCGTTCATTTGATTGCACTTAATAGAAGTTATAATCTAAATGGTTCAGGCATTAGATTAGTAAGTGAAATTGTTTTCATTAAGATTTAAGCACTTAATTGGTCTGAATATGTCTTAGTCATTAAGATCTAAAACAAAGTCTTAATATCACTAAGATGTATTCTTGTGTGGATAATATTCACTATCACTCTATCCACAATCACCAACCACCACCACTAACCACATTTGTCATCACAATCACTACCACCATCAACATTATCAACCACCATTACCGTCATCTACCACTAACCACCTTTTCCATCACTATCACTACCACCATCATCATTGTCAACCACCATTACCGTCATCTACCACCAACCACTTCTTCCATCACAACCACCACAATTGCTAACCACTATTGTCAGATGCTACCACACTTACTTCCTCAATTATTATAATTGTATTCATTGTTCCCTTGCCTCTGTAGTCACTACCTTCACCATCATTACAAATCAGTACGATCAATTTCTACTACCAACAAACTTTACCATCACAACTAACACTGCCACCATACCACCATACATACTTCAGTCACCACCACCATCATATTTACCCGTTTTGCAGCTGCCACCCAGTGGCGGATCCAGGATTTCTGTGGAGGGGGTTCGAAATATAAAGAAGTAAATATGTGAAAATTACAAGATAAAAAACTGAGCGAGATATAGGAGGAAACTAGTAATCTGAATCCAATAAGTTTAACTTGTCTTGTCATGCCGCGTTTATTTTTATTTTTACTTTTACCCTTTTTCATCGAGCTTTTTTTTAAAAAAAATTCTTGTGCTTTTTTTCTCTTTTATATTGCAGTGTTCTACTCTATTTTTTGAATTTTTTTAAAATTCAACCACTAATATATTATAATACTATATTCATAAGATAAA
>JAJOOO010009706.1:0-17855 GCA_029582685.1 Solanum piurae | reverse complement strand
TCAACCTTTCTGGAATACATCAGGTAAATATTATTTGTGTTGCTGGGCAAAGTTTGTTTCTTTACTCTATACCCACTTTTTAGTTTTGCCATGCATGATGCATGTAGAATTATCTTAGAGAAATACGATTACAACTTTATTCTTTCAATATTGAACGATGTTGGAATTTTACCTCTTTCATTAAAGAGCACATCTTTGTATAAATGAACTGAGAACTCATTTTACTACTACGTTAACATTTGTTGTAATATGTCGTATTAGACTAATGGACGTATAGCAGTTTGCAACACACACTTAATGTCAAACTTGCAATTTAAATATAACTTATTCTTTGTGAAAACTTCAGGGCAAGTGTTAGTTCAATCTAAATTACTCTTGCAGTCATTCTCATTCTTCTATAGAACTAGTAAATGAGAACACATGTTTTCAAGTATACTTACCTTACATTACTAACTCAGTTTTCGTTGTTCATTTAATATATATGACTAGAAATCAATTGTTCTTATTTATATGAAAAAAATCCACCATGAAATTACCCCTCCCTGCATAGGCCATTCTCATCCCAACCCTTCTAGGCAGTGTGAGAAACTAACATCTTAAGTATGTTTTTAAGAAATCAACAGGAAAACAAGATAGATACTAACCGACTCAAATGCTTCCGAGTAGTAATTTTCTCTTTCTCGTCTGCTGAATATGCCTAGGGTTCACTTTGTCGTTCACAATTTTCGACACTTTCTTCTCCTACTTTGGAATTCCAGCTGTAACAACCCCAAATTAATCAATTCCTTCTAAACACAAAACAAAAATTCAATCAATTGTCAAGAAGACTATTTTTAGTAAAGTCTTAAGAAGAAATAAGAAGGAATCTCGGCTGCTGAATCTTACTCTTGACGAAATCGGTTCTTACGCTTGACGAAATCGGTATCGGAGAAATCTTCAGCTCAACTCTTCAGTTTTTCAGTTTTTCGATCTCGAGTTCTTCAATCTCCAGTTCTTTAGCTCCAGGTCTTCATCTCTTCAAGAAAAGCGTGTTCTGGAGAAGAGAATCAAAGGTATCGGATAAATCTTCAGCTCAGTTCGTTGATCTTTAGTTCTTCAGCTTCAGTTCTTCATCTTCAGCTCAGCTTTTCGATCAGTTCTGGAGAAAAGAGTGTCTGGAGAAAGAGTGTTGTCTGGAGAAAAGTGTATTGGAGAAATATTTTTATGTATTATTAATGTTCTATTAATTATTATTTTTGGCCAATAAAAATGGGAGGGAGAGTTAAACATATTGGAGGGAGAGTTAAAAATATTGGAGGGAATATAATATTTTAGTGAAAATTTTAAGGCAACACTTGTAATGTGTTGTTTTTACAATTATAAAAATAGGACACTTTAAAAGTGTGGCCACATATATAAATAATTGTTTCCATTTATTTCATACTGTAACAACGCTTATAAAGTGTAGCCTATACCATTAAAGAGTACGCTTTAGAAGTGTTGCCAATAATGTCGATGCCAAAAGTTAAAAACTTGGGCTACGCTTTAAAAGCGTCCCCAAAAATATTTTAGGCAACACTTTACAAGCGTTGTCCAGATTTAGTGTGGCAGTAGGCCTAAAATGTTGTAGTGTAAGCATGGCCAATATATAATATTAGAGAAATTGACATAAATAACCGCTCACCAAAATAATAGACAAAAAATATTTTATTTTTTGGTATATCAATATATAATATACATAAATATATTTAACTAGCATATATAATTATTTTTTATCGACCAGTAAAATACGTAACTTTTCTTATATATTATCATCATAATATGTTTTTATTGTCTCTTAGAGAGTGAATTTAAACTAGTACAAGCTACATCCTCCCAATGATGATGTACATTTTTGGAGCTATACATATAACTCTATACATGGTTGTGTGAGTAAAGAAAAAAGAAATTTAGAACCTCAAAACTCTTAATCTTGGTTCCGCCTCTATTCCCAAAAGTTAGTTGGCATAGAAATTTGGCATCATGGCATATTTAGTACTACCAAATGCCAATTAATAATGCATCAAGATTGAAATAAAGACTCAATACTTAAATATCGTCAAAGTTCTAATTATTTGATGGTTCTCATTCTTAATTGCATGTTAAGCAGGCATATCATTAAAATCATCAAACATCTGATCTACTAGAATACCAACAAATTCAACTATTAGTATTATATCAGGATAAAATATAAAAATTCTTAAACTTAAAATTATCTATATGAGGGTCCTATTATGCTCTTGAACTTATTCCTTTCATATTATTTACATTCCTAAACAATGCAAGGGTCCTATTACCAAGGGAATAATTAATTCAGATCTGTAACTAATAATTTTGTCATAATAAAAAGTTCTTTAAGCCTTATGCATAGTTAGTTAAAGTATTATATTTCGTACCAAATTTTTTTATTTCTTGTGACAGTGAGCACTCCCCATCAAGAGGAAAATGATTGCCAGTGAGATATGGACATAAATTCCTTTTTTTTTAAAAAGAAAAAAAAGATAGACGTTAATGCTTAAGTATATATTCTTGTTAATTTCTACAAATACTAGTCTTATAACTCTACTAGACAGATTATAATTATAATATTCCCAATTTTTGTTTTGAGTACAAATTTTCTTTTGTTTTTCACCTGATATTCGGTAGTCACATTGGAGCTCGATTAAATTCAAATTCGAATTCGCGTCCGGAAGTCCCATATAGGAGGTAAAGTGCTCTCTAACAAAGACAACTTAGTAATTAGGAGGACTCGAACCCGAGACCTCTGATTAAGGATACAAATTTTGAGTACTAATTAAGTAAGTCCAACTGTATATACTTTGAGAACATTGTATATATCTTCAGTATATCTAGGGTTTTTGTCTCTATTTCCTCACATTTAGCCCATCCTCTCATCTATCATTGCGCACTCGTCATCATATCTTTATCACCTATATATCGTCTTAAATGTTCTTAACATTATCATTCTTGAGCTTGAGCTTGAGCTTCTCCTTTACTCAGCTTCGAAAACTAGCTCAATCTCAAAATCAACACCTATAACAATATTTGATTTCCCTTAACTCAATTCCAAAAATTAGCTCGATCGATCCCACTATCAATATCTATAATAGCAACCTGGGCTCTTTTCTTGACTCAGCTTCAAAAACTGGCTCAATCTCAACAACAACAAAATTAGCATCACCAGTACCACCACCACCACCATCATATCAATTGGATGTGGAACCCTAAGGATAACGATGATTCGTGGGAAGTTAGGGCTTTTGAGGAAGATACTGGCAATTCCATGGGTGCAACTTGGCCACCAAGGTTCTATACTTGCACCTTTTGTCGGAGAGAGTTCCGGTCCGCCCAAGCCCTAGGTGGTCACATGAATGTGCACCGTAGTGACCGTGTCAGGCTCAATCAAACACAGTCACATGCTTCAAATAGCTCCACAATTAATTTCCCCAATGTCAATTCTACCCTCCTTATCCAAAATCAAGAATTCATCCAAAATGGTGGACTCTGCTTTCTTTACTCCATGCCTAATTATAATAACCCTAATCCCACAACAATTAAATCTAGTAATGTGGATCCATCAAATCTTCTCTCCAATATCTCACCCTTTTTGACAAATAATTTGATGTCTCCTTGTACTATTCCATCTTCAAATTTCCATCCTCACAACATCAGCTCTTCATCATTTAACACAAGTGAACCTTCAGCATCTAACAGTACTAGTAACGACAATAATCGCGATAATAGGGATTCAACCATTGAAGATGAGATTGATCTTGAGCTCAGGCTAGGATGGAGATCAGCAACACCAAGATGACAAGCCAAGAAATTACAAGGTGTAACACATATATATTGTGGGGATTGATTCCTTCGATGGACACTTAACTAGTATCTATTATCTTAGAAAGTCACATTTCTGAGACAGTAATTGTTATACTTGAATGACCGTATGAGAAATCATCTCTAACTTGTGGTTAATTTGTTTCCTAGACTTGTTGTAAGAGGTGATTTTCTTTTCTCTTTCACGGATTGATTTAATTATTTGTTGGGCTGGGACAGTACTGAACAATTAATACTCCCTCTGTCCCAATTTATGTGAGTTACTTTTTTTTTTAGTCAGTCCCAAAAAAAATGATACATTTTTATATTAAGTATAATAACAATTTAACTATAAAATGTCTATTTAACCCTTAAGGAAATGATTTACAGCCACACAAATTTCTATCATTCATTTTGGACCACAAATTTTAAAAGTCTTTCTTTCTTTCTTTCTTAAACTCTGTATCGAGTCAAACTAGCTCACATAAAATGGGACGGAGGGAATAGTAGTAATTGTAATGATGATAAAAAAGTTTTTAGGGTTGGAATCCGAGCTTAGACTGTTAAAAGAAGGTTGCAGTGCAGTGTCATTTTCTACTTCCAGCCCATATGTATATTTTTGGGATCATATCATGTTTGGACGAGTTTTTTTTATTAAAAATATCCTTAAATTATATCTTAAATTTAAATTATATATTTAAGTTATCCTTCCTAACAAAAAACATTCTAAATATTTAAGGACTTAACAATTTTCATTTTTCTATTAAAATTTGTCAAAAAATTAATGGATAATTCTATATAAAACATGTGCAGTTCATACTAATCTCAACAAAACTAGCTCCCTAAATCACTTCAGATTAATCAATTCTCTTCATTTTGAGATACATCTATAATATTGTTGTGATTTTATTCTTTTACAACAATGCGTAGCATTATGCAGATTTTTTTTAATAATTAGCAACTTTGTTTTTATTTATTTTTCATTTGATTTGATATCAAAGAATTATCAATTGAAATATTTTCTTCTAATCGAATCTACAAAAAGTGGTGCCGATCAGAAACTTATACTTTTAATAATGGAGAATGAAACTTGAGGGGTCAAATATCAAAATTAGAATCTTGATCACTTTAAGAGTAATCATGCCCCAAAAATTGTTGATTTTACTACTTTGTAGAAGGTGAAGATGATGTGAAATTAAGCTCCAACTTTATTCGATTGGTAGAGGAGAAAGAAGAACAAAGCATGTCTCCTCGATACTGTCCTAATTTCTTCTTCTTCTTGTTTTAGCAAACAAGGGTTTTAGAGAACTTTAATTTTGTTTTTGGAAGCTTTTTCCAACGAATAGTGAAATTATGGAGAAAAACTTTTGGTGAAAATAGTATGAACTGTACATATTTTTGTGTAGATTCCGTTATTGTTTTGACAAATTTTAATAATAAGAAAGAAGTTATTAAGTTTTAAATATTTGGGAGACGTTTCTTTGTTAAAAAAGATAATTTAAAAGTGTAATTTTAAATTGAGGTATGGTTTAAGGATATTTTTGGACTCCATTTGGACTCTGGAAAAGAAAAACAAATCATAAGCTTGGGATTTCACTTTGTGTTAAATCGAACTACCAAATAGTACGTACATTATTTTCTTTAACGTTGAGTTGTAGTATATTTACAGTAATTAATTGGAAAAAAGTACAATTTTTCTTAACTTGTAAAGATCACTTTTAAAACTACATATAAATTTGCATATTGATAAAAGGCGATCAGAGTAAAATCACCATTGAGTTTATGCTTGCTTGGATATTATATTATAAAGTGTGTGATCATCTAAAAATTTATATTGTTATAAAAAAACATTTTTAATTACTTTACTATTTATGTTTTGCAAAATATGAATTGTTTTTGTGGCAAAGAAGATCTTGCTCTTTTCCATCAAATAGGCTCAAGATGGGCTTTTTCATGAATCAATTACCACCTAATTTTTTTATTTTTCTAATAAAATGGATAACGGTAAGTCTCAAACTCATGACTTTCACATGCTACTTTTAAAAATAAAGGTTTTTTTATTGCGAATTAGTGGAAAATTTATGCTATAGAATATGATTTTTTCATTCATTTCCCACCAAACCACACTTACAGAGAAAATGCATAGTGGAAAGTAGATTTTCACTGAAACAGTGAGAAGCTTCGTAATTTTTCCATACAAAACAATACTATTTTTTTATTTTCACCGATCCAATCAAAATATATATGAAAATAGCTACTGAACAATAATTTTCAATGAGAAATTCAATGGAAATAGTGATTTTTAGTAGTGTGCTCTAGTACATATTTATTTGACAGATAATATTTTACCATATTAATTTAGAGTAAATTGGAAGCTAATAATAATGTATGTATATATGTTTGATATTTTCCTTCACACAATATATTGAGTAGCTTACATATGGATGTTATTATATACACATAATCAAAGACATGATGAGTAGTAGAGTACTGCTAGTTACAATATATTATAAGTAACACAAAACTCATGATCTAATTAATTAGACTAACCCTTATTATGTGGAAGATTACTCTGATCATGATCACTTGGAATGTAATGCTATACTTTTTTGAAAATTAAACCACTTATTGGTGGGGCCGGGGTTAGGTATAGACCTCAACCTATCGATATAAAATATCACAGTAAAAGTTGAGGGTACAAGAGGTGGCTTTTGTTCTGGCCTCCTTGAGAGATACAGTTAGAATGAAAAGCTCATCTGATTGGAGCAAATGACCTATATATTCTAATTAAAAATTAAAGGAGTTGACAATTTACATGGACAAATTTATACAAAAGTGTAGTGTCCTTTTACATGTTTAATTCTAAAACAAGAAAGTTCATGTCGATCATTCTTCAAAAGAGCTTGGTCTAATATATACTAGTTAAGCATAAATTTAATTCGTTAATTATTTTAAGAAATATCATCAAAGGATATGGTGCAGTAGATGAGGTTGCTCTTTTTCTAAGTAGAGGTCTCACTTTTGAGCCTTGAATATGAAAAAAATCTTAGTAGGGAGTGCTATCCGGATTAGTCAATTTCCACTCTGAATAATGGATACTAGATACAAAAATATATATTTTAGGAATTCCCCAATTTGTAAAGAAACAATTACTCCCTCTGTCCCAATTTATGTGACTTACTTTTGGTTTTAGTCAGTCCCAAAAAGAATGACACATTTTTATATTAAGTAACAATTTAACCATAAAATGTCTATTTTACCTTTAATGAAATGATTTACAGTCACACAAATTTCTATCATTCATTTTGGACCACAAGTTTTACAAGTCTTCCTTTCTTTCTTAAACTCTGTGCTGACTGCCGAGTCAAACTACCTCATATAAAATGGGACGGAGGGAGTATTTTTTTTCCTTGTCATCATGTTGTACCAATTATTGCAAAGTCAAATTAGCTTTTAATCTCAGCATGAAAAGCAAATTAGACTAATCGATGGTACGGAGAAGCTGTTTCTGTTTTTATAGTATAATTAATTAGAATGTGGAAGATTTAATTTCCATAGATAGAAATTAGCTCTTGATATGCATATGCATATGTTTAATTGCTTATGCCATGAGCCCATGACTACTTTTTTTTTTTAATTTAAAGAAAAATACGATTTGTCTATCTTATTCTTATTTTCCCTTTGAGATAAGTTGATGGAAGAAGAACGCTAAACTTAGATAATAAATTAAGCTTAGTGTATAATTCTTAGCGTTCAGAATACTTGTCAGTTGTCATGTTTTACTTTTTAGAATCAATTTGATTAATTTTTTAAAATTATATGAAGAAAACTGGGAGTAGGGGAAGGAGAAATGGGGAGGAAATTACAAGTTGAGATTCACCCTAATCAGCAAGGTGAAAATTTCTAGTTGTCAATCAACTAAGCTATTAATATTTCTCCAAAACTAATTAATTGAATATTTTAGAATAAAATATATACATATATGTAAAAGTATACGAAAAGCACTTATATATGTAAAAGTATACTAAAAGCTTAGATTTTGAAAATATCTTCAAATATTTGTTTGGCCATGAAATTTGATCAAAAACTCAAATTTCACCTTCAAAGTCTATGGTAAAACGAAAGCTTATAAGTTACAATTCTTCTCATATATTAACATGACATGATGAAAAATACTGTACATCTTAAAACATTAGTAAAATTTTATATAATCTAACTTTCAATAAGCAAAATACGATAAATAATTTAAGACGGATGACGTATTGATTATGATAGTGCCTGCATGGCTTTTAAGTACTTTTGCAAGACATGAGAAAATGCTTTAATTTGGTCCCCCTTTATATTGCATATATCAGAACAATGAATTCAGTGTCCACACCACAACATGCATTATTGTACTTTTCCTATTTCAACATCTTTAAGGGCTTAGACAGCCTTTTGGAAGAAGAAAAAACAATTACAACTTAAAAGCTTTAAGAAACATTGGCCAAACCCAAAAAAAGAACCCACAAGCAAATTTGGTTTTATCTGCTGACAAGAATCGACCAAGATTCGGAAAAGTAAAATTAAAGAGTGTAGCAGTATCCCTGTTGTAAGTAGAAAAAGAAAAGTTATCTAGTGACTGCTATATGGCAGAATTAACAACTTCCTTAGGTAAAAATTTATTCGCACTCAATACTTTCATACATCAATAATAACATATTTGGTGTAATTTCACAAATGAAATTTGAGAAGAGTAATATATACACAATCCCTATTTTTACCCTATAAAGGTAGAGGATTAATGTTTTTTGATAAATTCTAAGCTCGAATAAAACATATCAAAATCTACTATGAATAGAAAATATGATAATGAAAAAGTCATTCTAAAAATAAAGGGGGAAAGAGAACAATAGCTACAATAACATGTTAATGCCTGATGAAGCAAATGACAGGAGAGAACAAAGATAATACTAAAAAAATCGAAGACTAAGATAATACGAGGGTAATAATAATAATATTGATCGATTATGAAAATTAAATAACGCTCACCTATTAATTATCTACTCTAATCATCGACCTTCACATCCTCCTATTTAAGGTCATGTTCTATATCTAATCACTCCTATCTCGTACTTTTTCGATTTACCTCTATCTCTCCCCGCGTCCATAATAGATGACCTCTTACACCTCCTTGCTAGGGCATCGATGTCTGGACCATCTCAGTCTCAGACACACCTCCCTCATGTTGTCATGGAAGTCATTATGATCACCTTATTCTAGATATCATCATTCCTAATCCTCCCTCAAGAAAACAAGTGAAAATTCAAATATTTAAAATGAACAATTTAAAACATTTAACTTTAAATGTGCATAGTTCGTAGAGCTCCTTAAAATATTTGTGTTTGAAAATATTTATAGTCGAACCCCAATGGAAGCAACTGAATTATTGGTGGTTAGAAACCCTTTCATCCAAAATGTAAGTGAAGTATCCATTTTGATTTATTTTTTTTAACGTGTGATGCTCAAAAAATGTCCGTTTTAGAACCAATCTCTTAAGTGAAGTTTAGTTCAAGAGGATGGGGTGGTAGTAGTAATCATTGCAAAATGTTCAAATCATCTCTTATCCTCTCATCTCCGCCTACACAAACGACGACTGTTGCAACACTCTAAATTTCTTCCACATGATTGTGATTTGTGCATTGAAGAAAGAGAAAATTTCGTCAATTGTGCTTATATATTAGAGCTAATTTTTTTGCAAGAAAAATTGTACTACGTATTATGTTTTAGAACGTAACACTACTTTGTTTTCAAAATGCAGCAGAATAAATGTATCTGTTTGTACGTGTAGGTGTATATGTATTTTATTATTAAAATAAATTATTAAGTGCATATGATAGTGGGTATAAATTTTGGTAGAAGATGACTATGAATTCTTGTAACTTATATGACGACTATTAGTTTCTTGTAACCCATATGGTCATTAGTTTCTTATAACTTATGTAACATCTATCACATTTATTTACTCACATTACTATCCCTCATTCTACTCATTGATGATTACATGGAATACTTCTTCACCTATAAATAATGGTGCATCTTCCTTTGTGCTGGAAAGGAGATGAAATATGTCAAGTGTGGAAAAAATATTGTAGTATGCAATAATGAAAGAGAGAGTTGAAACAAAGAAAATATTCTAAATCTTCAACTATATTCACTGCACTATAGAAAATAGAGTATTTATATGTTTAAAAAATGTACAATGTATCGGATAATCATTGGAGATAAATTACCTTCTACGATGTATCGGATCTCCATATTTTCCCTCAACTTATCGATCTCCAATTCAACTGCAATAGATGATTTGCGATTCACAAAAGCAATATTCTGGCCAACAACTGTTTCATCACTTATGTATCGTACATACCTCATCTCACTTTTCCAGATTTCCGAATGTCTTAACACGATCAACATATTCATGTTGTATCTGTTCAATTTTTTGAAAATTTTGAATCAAAATTGAATGGATTTTGGAAGAATAGGGAGAAGAAATTTGAATTTTAAATTGTTCAACCTGTTACGCTTTGCCAAAGATTGATTCTCATTGTCAACAACGTGATTTCGTGATTTATGATTTTATTATTTAATTTTATGTTTCTTTTTCTTTTTAAGCATAACAGGGAAACGATTTATGTATCTGGATTATTTGTTATGTTTCCAAATGACACTAATTTGGAGGGAATTTTGTAAATTAAAAAAGAGTAGGGATAGGATGTAATTTGCTCCTTACACTATGGGAACTGGGATTCCTAGAAATTTTACAAAATATAAAGGGAAAATTACATGGTTAAGCAAACATATACTAGTTAATTAGTCATCATACTCACGACCAATATGCAATGCTAATTACGTAGGCTGGTGTTTCGAGTTTGTATAATTCACACGTTTGTATAATTTGAAATTTGTATAATATAATTTGTATAACTTTTATATAATGTGATTTTGTATAATATAATTTGTATAACTGTTTAAAGTTCAGATGTCTGTGTTTGTATTAATTCGTTATTTCGAGCTTATACAAAAATAGCTCAATTATACAACGTACCCGCGAACTAGACAAACTCACCCGCAAATTATACAAAGAAACAGCTTAAACTATAGCTACAACCTGTAATTATGCAAACTATAGTTATGGAGCGTAATTAAGTTTATTATTATGAATATTTTCGAAAATCCCTCATAAATAAATCATTGGGCTTCTTTAAAGAACAACTTTCACATATAGCAAACATAAAAATCATATTTGTATGTTATAACTATAATTTGCATAATTGCGCTCCATAACAAATTTTATGTTTGCTATGGAGCTTTTGATTTGTATAATTCGCTACAGACATCCAATTTTATACAAATTGTTCAATTTTGTATAAATTTATTTATACATTGTAATTTGTCTAATAAGATCTGTATTTGTATAAATATAAGTGTATATGACGAAAATACATGTATTTGTATTTGTATATACACTTTTCTCTCACTTTATACAAACACAAACACATTTTATACATTTTTATATCGAAATGTATAAAATGGTTAATTGTATACAAAAAATAACTAATTGTATATCGAATCATATGGCAAAGAAAGGGGATGCTTGCTGCGAATTACAATTAAAATAAATTATGGCTATAACATTTAATTTGAATTAATAGTTTGCTATTTCATACAATCTTCCCTTCTTTAAATTGGATCAAATGCTTGGGCTTTATCCATATTGAAAAGTGCAAAGACGCTCCCTTTGATCGATGAATTCAAATCTATTTCAGGCCCAGCCCATTGTGAAGGCCTGTTCAAATTACAAGAGGAAGTGACATGTATGTACAAGTTCTGCGTAGCATTAGTATGCCTACGCTAGAATGATCTTTCAAATTTTATTATTCAAGAAACTCACAATTTTACATCTCAAATAGACTTCACAATATATTTAAAATTTAGATATGATATGACTTTACGTGAGAAACTAGTAAAAATTATTGTAGTTCACCAATTGTGGGCGAACTATTTTAAAAAAATTGTGATGTGTTTTAGGATGAACTGACGGAATTAATTTTGTTTATTCTAGTTCACCCACAAATGGCGAAGCGTCCAGTTTGATATATTTTTCGAGTAATTTTTTTTTGATACATAATGTCCAAAAAATATTTATTTTGAGTCTGAATTCTTTAAAGAGACGTGACTTCTTTATCACAACAATGCCTAGGGATAAAGATTACTATTAAATATCCAACTTAAAAGAATAATCAAACTATCGAAAATCTAGGAAAATCTAAACAAAACACCTCAAGTTGAGAATGATCTTTCAATATCCTTTCTTTAAAAAGGTTTTTTTGTTTGTACAAAGCTCTCTTTTTTTCTTTTAAATGATACTTTTATAAATCTAACTTTCTTTTAATTTTTTTTTGCAATAAGCCAAAAACACATGTCCACTAATTATATTATATATTATATATAATAATAGAAATGTGATAATATATTCAATACTATAATTAGGTGTACTTTAATATGTGTCAGGGTTTTTTTTTCCTCCCTATATAAGGTTTTGAGCAATTTAAAAAAAAAATCAACAAAATTCTTAGGATTGTTTGATACGAAAATGGGATAGTGTTGTGAACCATAGGGCTCCTGCTGAGGTGGACGCACAAGCTAGTAGGAATATTTTGGGAAGAGGTCAAAGGATCAAAATACCAAATGCTAGGTTGGCTGACTATGATTGGAATCATGGCTAAACGTTGGTGGTATTAGAGTTAGCAAAAGGACAAGGGCAATTAGTTATAAGAGCAGAGTAGTGGGACGTGAGAGGGTAGCCTGATGTTGATGCATTCTCTGTTATTCTCTCATCTCCATTCCTATTGTCTAACCCCTCATTCCCCTTCTAGATCTATCTTTTCTTTTGCTGCAATTTTTCCTTTTCAGTTGTAATTTTCTTGTTACTGTTCTATTGAAATCGAGCTATTTCTTGCGTTAAAATCTGCTTCGCTCCATTTGGTGATTTCATTGCTTTGAACTATGGTGGATACTCGTCTCAAAGTGTTGGAAGATGGACAAAATGTTTTAACAAAGGACGTCTCTGATATACGTTCCTCTTTGGACAGTACTAACAAGCTGATGCAGGAGGTTTTGGTGAAAGTTTCCGAGATAGGCGCTAGAATAACATATGCTCCGGAACCGGCCAGATTTACGTCGTCGGAGATGACAGTGGCCTAGAGCTCTTTTAGTGGTGGGTCTGTTGCTCTCCGTCACAAACCGGCATCTGTTGAACTTGGCCGTTTTCATGGTGTTAACCCAGAAGCGTGGTTGTTTCAAGTAGAACGCTACTTCACTTTCTATGGTATATTACCAGAACACCATCTCTCTTTGGCTTCATTTTATCTCAACGGCGAGGCGCTTAAGTGGTATCGATGGCTGCACCGGAACAATCCACTCTCTAGTTGGAGTGATTTCCCTTAAAAGCTTCGAAGACGTTTCAGAAGTAAGAATATTAAGTCCCCAGAGGGGCGTCTCTCAAACTCCGACAAGTTTTCTTTGTATCGAACTTCCAATCCCGATTTGAGGCGATGGTGAATGAGACAGACGAAATTTCAGAGGCCTGGCTACTTCATTTTTTCACATCGGGCCTGTGAACAGATATTGAACATGCCGTCTTGACCCATGAACCCAAAACTTTGGATGAAGCTAATACCCTAGCCCATTTACATGAGCAACGGATTTTACTGGAATGGGGGCCCAAACTAACTTTTGAAAGGACCCAACCCTTGTTACTTACACCTATTGTTCACTCTCCTAACAACTCCATTCAAAATACCACCAGAAAACTTCCGTTCAAATGCCTCACAACCACTGAGCTACAATAACGGCGAGAGAAGGGTTTGTGTTATCACTGTGACGAAAAGTACATTCCAGGCCACAAATGCAGAGTTCTTCCCCAACTCTTACTTTTAGAGGATGAGACTGAATCTCCCTTTCAGTTGCTGGAGAATTTCTCACCTGAAGATTTTTTCACTAATGAGCTCCACGACCTTGATTTGGGGTCACCTTCTACTATCTCTTACCATGCTTTGGCTGGAGGCGACTCTAAAATAACTTTACGATTTTTAGGGCACGTCCAAGGTTCACCAATTCAGGTGCTTGTTGATGGAGGGAGCACACATTGTTTGGTGAAAACTCGTGTTGCCAAATTTCTGAATCTCAAGGTTACACCCACTTCTGACATTTATGTGATGGTTGGTAGTGGCCATCGTCTTCGTAGTGAGGGTATTGCTCAAGGGGTTTCATTAACAGTACAGGGTGCTGAGCTCACCTTGGACTTTTATGTCCTACCAATGCATGGTGCAGATATTGTGTTGGGTGTTTCTTGGTTGGCCACTCTGGGATCAACAATGACTGATTATGGAGCACAGATTTCGAATTCACATTGGGTAACAAAGGGATTCGATGGGTCGGCGAACCCCCCTTAAAGGCACAACCTGTGCAACTTCAAATATTATGTAGGTACTCCACAACGGACACTGTAGCCTCTTATTATTGCTTAATGATAGTGCAATATGAAGGCATTGCAGACCTTGACCATCCTCTGGATCTTCAATTTGTCTTAACCAACTTTGAAGATGTTTTTCAGAAGCCTCAAGGATTGCCACCAATCCGATCACAAGACCATGTTATTATCTTTTAGTCGAATTCAGGGCCTGTGAATGTGAAACCATATCGTTACCCCTATTTTCAGAAACAAATCATGGAGCAACTTGTTTCTGATAAGCTCAAGGAAGGGGTCATTCGTCCTAGTACTAGTCCATTTTCTTCCCCTATATTGCTGGTCCGCAAGAAGGATGGGACTTGGCGATTTTGTGTTGATTATCGTGCATTGAATGCAGTAACGGTGCGTGATCGATTTCCCATACCAATGATCGATGAGTTATTTGATGAGCTACATGGTGCTTGTTAATTTTCAAAGTTAGATCTGCTCTCTGGCTATCATCATATAAGGGTCAAGGTTGATGATGTTCCCAAAACAGCCTTTCGAACACATGATGGCCATTACGAATTCAGGGTGATGTCATTTGGCTTGTCTAATGCGCTATCAACCTTTCAAGCCTTTATGAATGATATATTCAGACCACATCTTCGTCGCTTTGTATTGGTGTTCTTCGATGACATATTGGTTTATAGTCAAACATGGGAAATTCATTTGCAACACCTTGCACAGGTCTTGCAACTTTTAAGAGAAAACCAGATGGTGGCCAAGAAGTCTAAATGCTCATTTGGCCAATCTCAGATTGAATATTTAGGCAATGTGCTGTCAAACATGGGCCTAGCTGTTGATCCATCTAAAATAGATGTCATTCAGTCTTGGCATGTGCCCAAGTCTGTGAAGGGGCTTCAAAGTTTCTTGGGCCTCACGGGTTATTATCGTCGGTTCATTCGAGGTTATGCCACTATAGCAAGCCCGCTAACTGATTGTTTGACAAAAGAGGGGTTTTCATGGACTGCACTAGCTCAACAGGCCTTTGAGGAATTGAAGCACCTCTTAAGTTCTACCCCGGTTATAGCATTACCTAATTTCACTGAAGAATTCAATATTGAGACAGATGCTTCAGGGGTAGGGATTAGCACGGTGTTATCTCACCCCATTGCTTTCTACAGCCAGAAACTATGGCCAGAATGCAACGGGCTTCTACATATCACAGGGAAATGTATGATATCACGCAAGCAGTAGCCAAATGGAGACAATACTTGTTAGGGCGACGATTTATAATTTTTACTAATCAACAATCCCATGCACAATTTGACAAACCAAGTCATTCAAACCCCAGAACAACAGAAATGGTTGACGAAATTGGTTGGCTACGACTTCCAAATTCTGTACAAGCCCGAAAAGTCTAGCAAAGCAACAGATGCTATCTCCCGCACACCTGAAGGATCTCTATATGCATATTCTACTAGAACATTTGACTGGGTAGCTGACTTACGAGTAGACAATCAACAACATCCCGAGTTGCTAGCTATTCAACAAGGCATAGAGGAAAATCCCAATTCATATACAGGGTTTGCTTTTTGAGAAGGGTTATTATTTTTTAAAGGCCGTCTAGTTTTGCCATCTGATAGTTCTCTCAAGAACACCTTGCTGCAGGAATTTCATGAGTATGTGAATGGCGGACATGCTGGAGTTGCCAGAACATTTCATCGCATTGCATCCAATTTCTATTGGCAGCACATGCGTCGTGATATCCGCGTGTTTGTGGCATCGTGCCAAGTGTGTCAACAAATGAAAGACATCTCTCGACGTCCTGCCGATCTTCTTCAACCTCTTCCAATTTCGGAAATGGTTTTTGAAGAAATAGCAATGGATTTCATCACATGTCTTCCAGCGGCTAAGGGAAAATCCATTATCATGACTGTGGTTGATCGTTTATCGAAGTATGGCCACTTTATTGCTTTGCCTTCGTCCTTTTCAGCTCAATCAGTAGACGAGGCTTTTATCAGCCACATAGTCAAGTTACATGGTCCACCAAGGTCCATTGTCAGAGATCGCGACCCTAGGTTTTTGCTATCATTCTGGAAAGAACTCAACAGGCTACAAAGGACATCTTTAGCGATGAGTACAACATATCATCGACAAACGGATGGCCAATCAGAGGCCCTCAACAAATGCATTGAGTAGTATCTTCGGTGCTTTATCGTAGATTCACCACATGAATGGGTAGCCATGCTTCCTTGGGCAGAGTTTTAGTACAATACGACCTTTCAGTCGTCGGCAGGTATGACTCCATTTTAGGCATTGCATGGAGAGAACCCCCTACCATGATTAGTTATATCCTAGGAAGCTCCGTTGATGACATTGTTGAACGTTACATGCTTCGAAGGGATGAAATATTAGAGATTTTGAAGGCAAATCTGGCAAGGGCTCAACAGATGATGAAAAGGTTGGCAGATAAGACACGAATTGATGATCACTTCCAGCTTGGTGACTGGGTGTATATCAAGCTAAAACCATATCGCCAAAATTCAGTTTGTTTACAAAAAGATCATAAATTGGGAAGGAAATACTTTGGCCCTTTTAAGGTGATTAAGTGCATTGGCAGTGTCGCCTATAAACTTGAACTTCCAGCCGTAACACGCATCCATCCAGTCTTCCACATCTCTATGTTGAAACGTTATGTGGGAAAGCCTGTCCATCAAGTTACCCCCTTGTTATTATCAGATAAAACTACTTCCAGTGACCCAAACCTTGAGGACAAGGTATTTGTTTCAGAGGGGAGTAATGTTGTGAACGATAGGGCTCCTGCTGAGGTGGACGCACAAGCTAGTAGGGATATTTTGGGAAAAGGTCAAAGGATCAAAATACCAAATGCTAGGTTGGTTGACTATGATTGGAATCATGGTTAAACTTGGTGGTATTAGAGTTAGCAAAAGGACAAGGGCAATTAGTTATAAGAGCAGAGTAGTGGGACGTGAGAGGGTAGCCTGATGTTGATGCATTCTCTGTTATTCTCTCATCTCCATTCTTATTGTCTAACCTCTCATCCCCCTTCTAGATCTATGTTTTCTTTTGCTGCAATTTTCCCTTTTCAGTTGTAATTTCCTTGTTACTGTTCTATTGAAATCGAGTTATTTCTTGTGTTAAAATCTGCTAGACAAATTTACAAATTACCATATGAGATTAGTTATTTCATTCTATACATGTGATTAAAATTATACAATTATTATAATATAATCAAATATAATTTTATATTGTTTCTTAAAATTACTATCTCTTATTTTTGGTACCAAATAAATCCTAGCTTCTATTATACATCAAGTAATTAGTGAGGTAGCTCATGATGGTACAATCTAAGAGTTTTGCATCAATTACACCGTCATGAACTACACTATAATTATTCCTCAAAATTAAGTAAAGAGTTTGATTTTTAAAATAAAATTAAATATACTGGATTATTCAAAAAAGGCAACCCATAAAGGTGAGAAGACTCTGACTCGGTTCGTAATTT
>JAJOOO010009705.1:0-31722 GCA_029582685.1 Solanum piurae | reverse complement strand
AATTATGTAATGTTTATTTAATTGTATTTCATTAATGATTTCACTTTTATTTGTATTATCCATTATTATGTATAATGTATAATATTTGCTAGCAATTTATATTATTTAAAAAATTATGGTACAAAATAATTTTATATTAAACGATTATAAAAGGAAATAATATGAATTATATATGGTGAATGTTTTAGAAAGAATTTGTTTTATGAAATAAGAAAATATAAATGAAATAAGAAATAATAATATAATAATGAAGAGAGAGAGAAATATTCCTTTTTGGTTTAAAATTTGATGCAGTGGGTTGGAGTTGATTACACCAAAAATAGTGCTGTAAAATTTGGTGTTTGGGTTGGAGATGCCCTAACTCACCATTTAGGAATGCATTGTATACATCCTAATGAATATGCCAACTCTTAGACACGGCTAAGGCTAGAATGGTTCTTACTGTGACCATTTTTACTACAGGGAAAAAGGTTTCTTTATAGTCTATACCCTCCTTTTGACTATACCCTTTTGCCACTAACCTTGTCTTAAACCTTTCTACTTCTCCAGTAGACTTGTATTTAATCTTATAAATCCATCTGCTGCCGATAGCAGACTTCCCTTTAGGTAACTCAACTAGTTTCCAAGTGTTGTTATCTTGTAAAGCTTGTATCTCAACTTTCATTGCTTCTATCCACTTTGGCTCTTTACTTGCCTCAGCAAAAGAAGTAGGTTCAGTTAGAACAGAAGTTGCAGCAATAAACTCCTGGTAAGGCTTAGACAAGTGGTTGTATGCAACACATTCAACTATAGGATATTGAACCTTTTTACTGATATTAAGAGACACAAAGTCTTTCATCCATACAGGTGGATGCACTCCTCTTGTAGACCTTCTAGTTACCACTGGTTGTGTTTCACTAGGAATGACATCATGACCTTCTGCCAATTGACCTTGCACTGTATCTTTCTCAGTGTTACCAATTATATTAATTTCTATTTCTTGATCACATTGTGTCTCTTGTAAACACCTATGATGACCATTACCCATATTAACCATGTTGTCATTTTTGTGTTTCATTCTACATTTAGTATGACATTATCCATGCTATTTACAAGTGGACCAACCTCTTTCTTGGATAAGGAAGTCATGAAAGAAAACATTAATTCTTTGAATATCACATCTCTACTCACAAAGAAGCTACTAGATACCAAATCTAATAAAATGTAGCTTTTTTGGGTTTCTGAGTACCCCATATGTACTGCAGTCTTTGATCTTGGTGTTAGTTTATCACTTTCAATTAGAACCTTAGCATAGCATAAACATCCTAACACTCTAAGATGAGACAACATTGGCTTAATGCCATGCATCCTTTCATATGGAGATTTACCTCCCAGAACCCTGCTAGGCATTCTATTTATTAAGTAAGCAGCTGCAAGAACATATTGACCCCAATATCTTAAAGGAATTTGACCTTGAAACCTTAGGGCCCTAGTTACCTCTAAGAGGTGTCTATGTTTCCTTTCAGCTACTCCATTTTGTTGTGGAGTATATGGATAGGACATCTGATGTATTATACCTCTTTCTTTAAACATAGCAGCACATATAGAGTCCATAAATTCAGTTCCATTGTCAGATCTTACCTTTCTAACTGTTTTGTCAAACTGTGTCTTTACAAATTGCAGAAAATAAGCTAAAGCCACACACACATCTGACTTACTTTTCAAAAGAAACAACCAGGTCATCCTTGAGAAATCATCAATCACTGTAAGGAAAAATCTATTACCATCAAAAGATGTCTTTTTGTATGGACCCCATACATCCAAATGAACCAAATTAAAATATTTATTACTTTTAATACTGCTAACTGGAAACACACTCCTGGTTTGTTTTGCACAAGGGCATACACTGCATTTGTTTAATACTTTACTAACAATTTCTGAACTAACAGAAAAACTTTACTCAACATATGAGATGACCAATGGCCTAGTCTCTTATGCCATATATCCACTTGTTTTTCTGATAGTTGTTGTGTCTCTAGCTTCTTTTCTAGCACTACATACGAGTAGTGCTTTAACTGGTCTTGTGTCAGGTTCTTTAACAACAAGTACAAACCATCATCCTTCTTACCAATTTCCCTCACCTTGCCAGTGTAAAGCTCCTGAAACACACAAAAATGTGGGAAGAAAGTGACTCAGCAGTCTAACTCCTTAGTCACCTTACTTACTGATGGTAAATTATACTTGAACTCTGGTATGTGAAACACATTTATAATCACACTTCTTGGGGAAATGTGATATGATCCAGTATGAGTTACATATGACACTTCACCAGTAGGTAAGTACACAGGTTTTGGATCCTTAACCTTGACTACAGATTCACTAGTTAGCATGCCAATTTTTGACACCATATGATTATATGCCCCTGTATCTATAATCAAGATCTCATTATTTTCATAAACTAATTAAGATTTACCTGTTGTATTAGCCTGAGCTTCATGTGTTTGACCTGCATCTTTTGATTTGTGTCCATATCCTTGATTCTGCTTGAGCATTTGAAGGATTTGACTATACTGATCTCTAGTGAAGGTACATCCTTGCAAATGATTAGAACACTCATCTATGTCACTAGTATGACTATTCAAAGGCACATGAGTATTACCTCCATAGTTGAAAGAAAGGCCATGAGACACACCCTCATAACCATCTTTTCTTGTATTGTTGACATCATTTACCACCATGTACGCCCTATTTCCTGTACCATTACTAACTTTTCTTTTGGACTTGAAATCAGGAGGATATCCAATCACCTTATAGCATTGATCCTTAGTGTGCCCCTTGCATCTGCAAAACTCACATATAACTGAAAAGTTCATCTTGAACTTGTTATATCATTGTGCATTGGAGAATCCTCCAGTTCTTGAAAACATCACCAAAGGATCCACTCCAGTAACACTTATCGAACTTAACGCTACACTTGAACTACTAGAAGCTACCTTTTGACATTCATCATTCACTACCACAACATAAGCTTGGTTTACTGTAAGAACAGGATTCATCAGTAAGATCTGACTCTTTTCCTGTCCAAAGGATTCATTCAGCCCCATCAAGAACTGATACAACCTTTTTCGATTTAGATGATCAACTTAACCTCTCGACCTCTCACAATTACACCTAGGAAATGGTACCAAGGCCTTAAATTCATCCCACAAGGTTTTGAGCTTTGTAAAGTATACTGAAATAGAGTGTGTACCCTGTTTAAGGGTTGCAATCTTTTTATGTAAACTGAATGTTCTTGATCCATCCAACTGAACAAATCTCTCATTTAAGTCATTCCATACACCTTGAGTTGAGGAGGCAAATGTCAATCCTCCTAATAAACTCTTAGACACAGAATTCAGAAGCCATGAGAGAACAATGACATTAACTCTCTCCCACTGACCTCTTAGTTCTGCACTTACATCCTCCTTTTTACAATATCCATCTACTAAACCAATCTTGTTTCTTTCAAGTAAAGCCAATTTAATTGACCTACTCCACAATGCATAATTCTCAATACCAATAAGTTGGAATGAAATCAAATTTACCCCACTGATATCATAATAGAGGATGATTGTAATCTACCCCTTGACTCATCGACATAGCTGGTATGAAATTTGGATTTCCAGAACTTCCACCACTACTGCCTTCAGTAGTTTGACCAACATTTACCCCTTGAGTCATGTTTGCTATATTCCTTCTTCTTCGATTTGATTTGTGGAAGCTTAATGAATTTTCTCAGATTTTGACCTTCAGAACTTCAGATGAATATACAGATAATTTACTCAAACTTCGATCAACTACTCTGAGACAATGAAGATATTCAGCAGATACATATAGAAATATAGAATTGAAGAAGATGAAGATTTGTATATCATTTCAAGAAGTAAGGATTACAATGAATTAGGTTGTATTTATACACCTTCTTAGGATAACTAACTTAACTAACTATCTAACTAACCCCTAACTAATTTCTTGAATGTGTGACTTCACTTCTGATCTTTCTCTTCTTCTAACTCAACACCATTCTTCTTTTGAACTACCTCAATAGATCAAACACTCATCTTTACCACGTTAGGATATATTTATATCACTAGATTATTGATATTTGTTGCTTTAAGATTTTAATTTTATAATTGTTTACGCTCTTCAAATTCGTTTTTCTTTTGAAAAAATCAATCTTTGGAGGTCAATAGCAGAAAAAGAATTATTTAAAATTGTTAAACATCGTCTGGCGTATACTGTTTGGAATCTCGCTCCAAGAGTGATAAGCTTGTGTATAGAGTCTTCTAACACAGTCTTTTAAAGCCCGGGCAACATCCTTTTGCAGGATGCCACCTGCAAAACACATAATAAATATGTTAGTTCATGAATAATATATTAAAGTATAAGAAATAAATAAAATAAACTAACAAACTTACAATGATCCATCATGCTCAATCATGACTCTATCAAGTCTGTCATTCTAGCTAGGAGCTAGAGTAAGCATCGTATCATCTAGTGTAGCTACAGACAAGGGTGATACATCAGGATGCGCAAAACGCTGAGTCAATGAAGGCGTACCGGTCATAACATCTAACTGCTCGCTACTAGAAACTCCAATCCTCATGGCAGATAATTAAGGAGATGTACCTGTCGATAAGAGTCGTGCTCGACGAATAGCCTGTAAAGGTAGGTCCTCGTAGCGTCGTGAAGACAATACCTATGAAGTAGAGGAAGCACCGACTGGTCAACGGTAATTAGGATAATATTGCTGAGGATCCGCCGTACCAAACGGAACAGCAAATAAATGAGTATCATGGCTGATGCACTCTAGCGCATAAGAAATAGATCCTGCAATATCCCTAGGATCTATGGGTCTCCTAGACTTCTTCTTCTTAACCTGTTTAGTCTGGCAAACTCCAAGATGCTCGCGATGTCTATCACTGACACCGCCTGATGACATCTGTATGCAAATTTATATGTATAATATATATAAAAATCATAAATTAAATAAAATTAGCAAAATACACTTACATATATATACTAGCTAGTTTTCATCCTACATTATTCCTCCTCGCTTGTTTCAATTCTATCATTCTCCCATTCTTCCTCCTCAATTGTTTCATTTTCATTATCGTCCCATTCGTCGTCATCAAATGTCATTTTCCTCATTCTCGGATATTTCTTCCTCAACATTCAGTATCTCATCATCAGATACTTCTTCTAATATGTGTTGAGGATGTTGTAGTGTGGTTTCCAATTCAACATCAACTTGTTGTTGAACAATTGCAACATCATTTTGATACGCCACATCTAAGACATTGTCAATTTCAATTCTTCCCACATGCTTACTTTTTATAACAACCCACCAATCAGCTTTGTCTCTACGCAATGGATATGGAGCGTAATACACTTGTTTAGCATTTTGTGCAATGATAAAAATCAACCAAACACAAAATCGTAGAAAGGACCATCGGGATTCGTTCTGAACACCGTACACATAAACCATATATGTAATTTGACTATATTCGATGTTCCGGGCTCAATGAAACCATCGAAATACAAATATGAGGTCTCCTTGACCCAAGTCCCGTGTAAGACCCAAGAAACTAATCATAATGCCTAAAAAGGTCAAATCAAGCTCGGGAACTCTAAAAATTCAACGAACACCTCACCTAGGCCTAAAACCATCCCCTGAATCCAATGGAACTCTCGGAAATCCGATCCGAGCATCTAAATCTCGAATATTGACCAAAGTCAATTCAAAGGCTAAATTTTCACAAATTTCCAACTTAGGACCTCAAATCATTAAAAAACTCCGAATTAGAAGCTCATCGACCAATTTCCACATTTTGGGACTGATGAAATCGATAGAATGTTATTCCGACAGTCGAAACTCTAAAATATACCAAAAACCACTTTTAAGCAACCTTATCAAACTCAAAACAAACAAATTTCACAAGTTTTTACTCAAATCTCGAAACCAACTTCAAAACTCAATTAGAAATTACTCGGGGTCAAAATCGGGAGGGGTAAAACGCTAAATTTCACGAAAATTTCCAAAAACGACCAACCGAGTCATTACAATTTAGATGTATCTGACTTGAAATCTTATATGAAATTATTAATTAGTAAGATAATGTGTAATTATTTCAAACTAAATGATGAATTAGTAAATATGATAGGAATATTTGTGTAATTAGGTATTATTTTTCATTTTGTATCAGATTATATATCAATCTTTATTACATAGAGTTATCTGTGATTAGTTTTTCTAATATCATATCCCCTTTCGCTTCCATTAATCAAACTAAAGACGATGGAGTAAACGATTACGGTGAAGGAGGAAAAATACTCACACTAATATACACAAACACATATTTATATTAAAATATACACAAAAGCACATACTTATATTATTTTCTACGTTAGACAGAGTGCTTTAATCATATATTCCCTCTTTGTTGTTTAATTCTTATAATTAACACCATGTAGAAGAATGGTCTTCTCAACTATTACCATTAATCCTTGCATCATTTGATAACTTGTTCATGGACAAAGCTGCATTAAGAAACTCATCCATTGCTTTAATAGATGACCCTTTGAAATCTTCATCATCTATAATAGCATCACTTATCATTTCTTTAACTTAACAAGCTTTCCTTCTTATTTCATTCCCTTTCTCATTTATCCCCATAACAACCTCAATTTTTTCCAATATAGCATCAAGCTTGACTTGAGAATTATTCCCTCTAGTTATCTCAACACAAACACCAACACAACCAAGAAGTGGCACTCCATTTTCAAGTGATTCCAACACTGAATTCCATCCACAATGTGTCAAGAAAGCTCCAACTGATTTGTATGCCAAGATTTCAACCTGTTGTAACCAAAATAAATAAATTAACACAAGCTTTTAGATAATATGGTTACACGCTTATCTGATATTTAGACAAACAAGAGGTCTCGGATTCAAATCTCGTAGCAATTTCAAAAGCAAAAGCTTGGTCCCACAAAAACAATCAGACCTACATGTGAGATGGCTTTTTGAGATATTAAATAATTAAAAGTGTGGATGAAGTTTCTAACAATTTAGACTTTCAGATAAGATGGTTACAAACCTGAGGAGCCCATTTTGGCACTATAAGTCCCCTATTTTGATCCTCGAAAACGCGTTGAACAAACCCCTCAGGAAGCCACTCCTCAGCTCTGAATTCCATGTTTATGTCAAAACCCAAAGGAGGTCTAACAGCCCATATGAAGTTTACTCTATTAGCTTTATCCAAGGCTTTTGCCAATTCCATCATTTGTGATGTTGATATTCTGTTCTGAGAGCCAAAAGAAATGTAAAGTACTGATTTTTCTTCTTTTTCATCAAGAAATTTGATGAACTTCTCTGTTTCTTCCCCTGTTTCATTTCCAACTCTTTGTTTATTACTTACTGGCGAAGGTATTGCTCCTATTGCCCAAACAGGTATTCCTAATTTTCGACGAAAATATGTTAATCCAGTTAGGAAGATTTTTCCAATTGAAATTTGTGTAAGGATCATTAGAATCAGCTTCTAATAGACTTGGATTCAATTGACTAACATCAATATTACCACCTTCTTGAAAATCAGGCATAGTAAAAACAAGGTTTTCTGTTTTTTTATGAGGCAAATTTAGCCACATAGAGTAATAGCATGCCAAACCAAAACCACTAGCCCCACTGAAAATGACATGAAAAATTCCAAATTCATGAGTAATAGAAGTGATTTATTTTTCCTTTTCTTTTCCTAATTTTTTTTTTCTCACTCAGTGTTCGGTATCTGGATTGGAGCCCGACTATTTCTGATTTGCTCTGCTTAGGGCCCCATACAACAAAAAAAAATGTATGTAATTGCACAAGTAGAATATAGAGATGGTAGAATGTATACAGATCTTACTTTAATTTTGGGAGGTAAGAAAATAGTTTTTTATAGACCCTCGACGGGAGGAAAAGATGACAAATAAATTAAAAAAAATTAAAAAAAATGACAAATTATGCTGGAAAAACGATATGAGTAATAACTGTAGTAAAATAGTAGTCCAATTAAAATACAAAAATAGATTGTATCAGAAATAGTAGGAAAAAATTTATACAAGTAAAAAGAAGAAACTAAGAAATCGATTTAAAAGTTTAGAAAAAGTTGAAAAGAATACTACTCTCTCCGCCCTATTTTATACTCCCTCCCTTTCTATAAATAATTGGATCATAATACTTGTTATTTTATAAAATCAATACATAAATTACGATATTTTTCCCATTATGCTCTTGATAGAGTAGTTAATTAATCTTGATACATTAACTTCTTTTTCCATTCACTATTCTAAAAAATCTGATTTTGAAAAAGAAATATCAACAAACAAATTAAAACATTTTTACACAAAATATATAGAAAAATTGAGATGGAAATAATTTAATTTTTAAAATTTTTGGATCAATCGGTGAAAAAAATTGACTCCAAAAATAAACTCAAAAATTTAAATATCATCTAAATGCATTTTAATTTTTGAAATCTAACATATTCATCATTTATTATAAGTTGACTAAAGAAAACATTAAATAAGGATAGAAGGGTAAAGTTACTTAATTTCTTAATGCAAGTGCAAATTATAAATGTGACATATAAAAAGGAACGGAGGGAGTATGTGTTAGTTTGATTCGGCCCGACACAAAGTTTAAGAAAGGAAAGAAGACTTTTGAAACTTGTAGTCTAAAATAAGTGATAGATATTTGTGTGGCTATAAATTATTTCATTAAAGATAAAATTGACATTTTAAAATTAAATTGATACTTAATATAAATGTGTCATTATTTCTAAGACTGACTCAAAAAAAGTAAATCATATGAATTGGGACAAAGGGAGTAACTGTTATCGAGATTCGAGAGGTTGACTAAAAAAGGGTGATTAAGATTTAAGCAAAGATGATAACTTTTGGCTCTTGGAAATACTTTTTTAAGAACATTTCCATGTTGTGTATTATTTTCACATATTGAATTGAATTCCAAGATACAATAATTTATTACCATAATATATTGTGACAATTGCGGTGATGAGAACAGAACTTGACAATTGCACAATGTGATACAACGTCAGACTATTTTAATTTAATTGTTAGTCTTAGTCAATAACTTCATTGATGATCGAAGGACAAGGGAGGTTACTGGCTAGAAAAAATAAATGATATTGTCTTTGGTTATGTTTATACAAGCTGGAAATAAATTAAAATAGGTATAAATTAATACTAATATATAATATAAATAATATGACATCGCTACACAACATTTAAAAACATGACAATGTATAGTTTTGGATACACAGCTTACCATAGTTATTACTTACAATTAATGCATTCCATTAAATCCAATAAATATTTCGCCTAACATCCATAGTAAAATAAATGAGTATAATTTTGTGGAGACATTTTTTTCAAGTACTTTGACTACTTCGAGAATGAAAGGGAGAGCTTAAAAGGAATTAATTTTTGTGTATGATCTTCTAGAATGTTATCATTTCAGATAATTGACCATATAATATAATGCAAGTAAAAGTTTCAAATTTAGCAAAAGATTTTAATTGAAGGAATATATTAGAATACCATTCTGTCCTTTGATTGTTTGTATGAGTCACATTTGTTTTTAATGATTTCCAGATATTATTATGTCTCAGGTGGTTAAATTATTTAGGGTCTAGTTAAGTATTTTTTCGTGAGTTTTCAAAATTATCATTCGTGTCAGATTTTAATTTCCAGATATATGTACTCAGATAGATGAGGTATTAGGTGATGTTTATTCCAAATTCTGTGTATTCAAGTGAATTCACATGTGCCTGACTCTCCCGTTTGTCTCTCTTCTATTTCGCTTGCCTCTCTACCTGTAACAACCCTCTCGGAAGGATACTACTACTTAACAAGAAAGCTAATATACTTGCACATTTAAAAGGGATTAATTTAAGATATATAAATTATAATTCAATAGAGAAATTTAGCCCAAAATAACAAGTGAAAGGTATAAAGGCTTGTCATTTAGAAATTTAGTTGATTTCAAATTTGAACAAGACAAGAGTCCCAATTTATGGCGGAAGAATCTTTCAAAATAATTTTTTTTAAATACACTAAGAGATTTTCATGTATTATCTATTACTACCAGACACGTTATAAATCATTACCAACTTCAGGGTACCAAAGTTTGATTGGTTCATGCTTCATACAAACCTTCAAAATAAACTATAAATTTAAGACATTATAAGACTTGGATTTACACACCCCAAAACAATAAAACATAAAGTGATACTTATTTTACAACCCATGGTGACATGATCAAATTAGCCTTCAAAATTTCATGCAAATGTACAACATATAGATCATGTACAATTCCCAAGATTTATGCAAACTATAGATGCCTATATGCAAATGTGATCTTCCATAAAGCTCTCAAAAACTCTGTCTCCAATGGCCAACTTCAAGTATCCCCTCGAACGTTCCCTACGATAGAAACAACTATCGCTAAGCATAAAACTTAGTGGTGTAAAAACTATATGTGTCGAGCCGCAAGATTCACCAAGTTACCTTTCAAAAGTCATGGGCAGCACAATTGAAACATAATAAATAAATCAAGTAAACAATATATCAAGGGTATCAAGTTCTATATTTAAAGATCCAAGTGTCAAGAACGCTCATAATACCATTTTCCAAGAGATCCAATACCAAGGCTCACCCAATATAACATCATACCGTCACGCCCAGGATAATCAAGTATCAAGAAGCACTGAAGCCCTGTATCAAGAAGAATCAAAGCCCAATAATCAAGAGAATCAAGAACCATATTAAAAATGGCTTCCTAGTTCATACTTAAAATGGACAACTTCCATACTTAAGACGAACCAAAAATCCAGAGTCAAGATGACAAATAATCCGAATCAATAGGCATACCAATAGTGACAAAATCAAATCCACAAGAAGGACAAAGTCCTAACAAAAATGCCAGGGGATCAAGCAATCCGTACAAGTGGGCGAGTTACACAAGTGTCGTGAAAGTCTAAGAGAATACCAATATGACAATACAACGTGACAAGAAGTAACCAAGGTATCGAGATAACCCTTCAAATATACAAGCAGATAACAAGAGTACAAGTACAAGTTTATACACAAACCTCGGGTTTTAGCATAGAAACAATCTAACAAAACTTCAAGAGTTCAAACTGTAGACCGACAACGTATCAAGGTCCTCAACTTGTACACGAGTATATATAACCTTAAAAATACAATTAAATAACTTCTTTAACTTCTATTAGCTCAATAATGTTGACGTAAAATAGGATCATCATCACATGTAAGCCTAGCATGTACAAAAACAACTATGCTCCCAAAACAGTGAATCTGTTCAGCATGGTACCTCAGGTCGCAACTTAGTTTTGAAGAGGAAAACGGAAAAACTGGACTTTATATCCTTCATGAAAGATGTAGTTATATCTCTTAAGGTTACGAATAATCAAGAATCATAGCAAAATACGTTTTGTACAAAAAATATATAATCAAAACACTAACAGTTGGACATACTGGATTTCTAATTTAGAAATATGGACAGAACTTATCCTATGTTGCGTCCCATATTTAGAATCGATAACAGCAAAATTAGATTTTTACATAAACACAAGAGTTGTAGGTATATGTATTATCTTTCCAAATCATATTTATTCACTGAAAAAGGAGTTCTAGAGAACGACATATTCTAAAAGTACTAAACACTACTCAGCTCAAAAATAAATTTCGATTACTCACCAAAAGGTAGGATGTGTCTCGACTTCCAACTAAAAGGACCAAAGTTTTCTTGTGATTTTTTGAGTAATATAGCTAGAGAAAGTTCTCCAGGTTTCTTAGAGTTAAGGAACACGAATTCTTATAGAGGAGGTGTGAAAATATATGTTATAAAAGTGATGTTTATTGAGTATAGCTGAAAGAAAAAGTTGGCTACCCAAAAGTAAAAAGGCTGGCTGCCCAAAATGTATACATATATACCTATATGTACATACCTCGCCTCCCTTTCAAGTTATAGGTAATTCTAATTAGTACATTACATAAATACCCCAATACAATCCCTTAAATTATTGTCACAATTTATATTACGCAAATTTGCAAATATTACAAAATTTTGAGTTCCTAAAAATGAGAATAAAACATACTGAAGTAATTAAGGAATGATGTATCGAAATGTGAATATCGGTTTTAATATCTAGGGGTGTTACACCTTTCTCGCTCACAATATTTCAGAATGTATCTAGAGTAGATACATGTATCTAATGTAACTTACATGTATATACAAACTCTCATTTTTGCATCTCTCCTTTCTTGCTCGCCTATATCCCTATGTAAATGTATTTCAGAGTTATCTAATACCAAAAAATACATGTATTTATGTCATGACCCAAATATGGACGTGATAACACTTGTCTATTCCCACCAAAATAAGTCATCCTCAACCCAACGAAACGAAAGAAATGCGGAAAGTAGAGCAATAATAACAAAAAGGTGAAAAACTTAGTCATTCTAATATAACCCCCAAAACATGATTGTCACGTGTACTAGCCACTAATACATAACCTACGTAATTGAAAGATAAGTTACAAGTCTCAATGTCTTTGTTTCTCAAATAGAACAAAGCATAACATAAAGGAAAAAAGAGGGCCCGCCGGGATGACAAACAACTACCTCTAAAAGTCCTTCAGCAAACCTTGGGTATAGAAGAAGAAGGGAAATCACACGGAGTCAGGCTTGGAATCGAGCTTAGAACCTGCACAAGTGTCAAGTGTAGAAGCAAGGAGCGAGTACAAACAACATGGTACTCAGCAAGCATCCTGATAAACAAAGCAAAACTAGCTAGAAAATGAGTACTCCTTTCATACCAACCAAATCTCCTCAAACTACAACCTTCATAGAAATCAGCTCAACCTAACAGTTCATAATATACAGTTCACAAGTTCTCATAACCCTAGTTAGAGGTATACAAAGCCGAACCAAAAACTGAACCAAACCACAAATCGAGTCAAACCAAAATATAAACCCGACTAATGGTTTGGTTTGACTTGATTTGGTATTGCAAAAAAAAACTCGACTATACTTGGGTTGATTTGGTTTTAACTAAAAAAATCAACCCGAAACCAAACCAACCCAACATTATATATATAATTCTTAAAAATTATTTTATACATAAAAGTATTTACTCTGATGTAATTTCTAAACATTACTTATAAGTTTTCATAATTTTTAACTTTTAACATATTTTTTTCAAGTTTTTTGAGATTTGAAATTTTGAATGGTCCAGTAAAGGTTATAGTCTGTAGATATTAGTAACTCTAATATAACTCAATTCAAAATCAAATTAATTATAATGTTTTAACGACCGATTTCCGTCGTTATGGAAAATCCAACGGGGAAAAGAAAATAATTTTGGGTCGGAAAACTTTTTCGTAGTAACTTGAAATTTTCAAACCTAGTCCAGATTTGGACGAAATCGGAGTCATTGAGGTGTAGGTAAATTTGGTCACAATTGGGTGATTTAATTATGATTTTGATTACATGAGTAGTTAGATAAGTCGTTAAGGAATCCGTACGACTTTACGGAATTGAATTTGGGTGAATAAAACTCCCGGAATCAATCTTAGCGTGAACGGTATTTCTGAGCTTCGTCGATTAAAGGTGTGTTGTGAAATGGGGGTCTTGGAATTATTAAAATAGATCATTATTTCATGCAAGTCGCTTTGGCGGTCGTTTTGATCGCTCTGGCGGTGCCGCTGAAGCGGGGTGAGGGTCATTGTGGCGGGTCAGATGCGACTTAAAGTCGCAAATAAACCCCTAAACGACTTTATTATGCACTTTCTGATTTTTAGAGCTAAGGAACGAACCCCAGGTGACTCTTGACAGTTTTCCACCATTCTTGAGGCTAAAGGTAAGCTTTTCACTCCCCGGATCCATTTTGATTCGTAGAACGTAATGGAATGGGTAATTATCGATGGGGGAGAGTTTTGAATTGGAAACCATGGTGGAAAAAGACCTATTTTGGATGCTTGGGATCATGGGTATGATCTAGGGTTGTTAGAATTGTTAGTAATATGGGTAATTAGTGATTGTTTATTGATTCCCGTATTATATTAATTGTTTGTAGACCAAGAACAAGCGGAACGAATCCGGAAAGGGAAGATCAAGTTTCTTAGGGTTTCAAGCTTGTTTCGAGGTAGGTGATGGTTGTGATTCTATGATTGTGTGATGTATGTTTGTTCTTGCTTCATTATGATACATGTATGTATGTGAATGTTGCATTATTGATCACACTTGTTGTAAACGAGATAGAGGAATGATGAATGCCATGAATCATGGCTAAATTGTATGAACTTGAGAAGATAATTGTGATTGTGATTGTGATTGTGGTGTGTTGAATGGATCGGTTGCCACGTTTCGACATAACTAATTGGGATCGATTGCCACGTTCTGTCATAATTATGGGATCGGCTGCCACGTTCTGGCATAAACATTGGATCGGGTACCAAATTCTTGTATGCTAATTGTTTGGGTTTGGGTTCCATGAGAGGACCAATGACTTGTCATAATTGTGTATCTTGAGAAATGTGAAGTTGTTCGTTGTTCGTAAATGTTGATAATATTGTATATGTTCGATAAATGCATGTGATTATATTATTGTATTGACTTGCTTATGTTGCACTTAGTGGGATAGCCGCGTGATCCTACTAGTACACTGTGGTTGTGTATTGATACTGCACTTCCTCTTTCTTTGTTGAGTACAGGGCATCTTCAAGGAGCTATTGACAGACATTGCTTAGAAGATCAGTGAACATTGTTCGAATTCAAAGGTGAGCCAATTCTTCCGGGCTGCCATGGGTACTCTTCTTGTATGTCCACCATTTCGGACTTAGACTTTTCTAGTTAGTTATTAGCTGTTAGTTTGGGGTTGTGACCCTTCTTGTTTAGACTTATGGTTGAACTTTAGATGTTTTGGTACATTGGCTTTCAGGTTCTAGGTGTATTTTCTGCATTGTTTAGTCGTTAGATCTTATGGAAGTTTATGGGAACTTTAGTCTTTAGCTATTTAAACCTACTTCCGTAGCTTTAAATTGTTTAGTTAGACTATAGTAATGGTTCTCCTACCAGAGGATTAGTGTGAGTGCCAATCACGACGGTCTGGGTCGTGACAAAGTTGGTATCATATCCTAGGTTCGTTGATCTCGATGTACCAAAACAAGTCTAGTAGAGTCTTGCGGAATGGTACGGGGACGCCATTACTTTTCTTCGAGAGGATATAGGACTTTGTGAAATCTCTCTATGTTCTCTTTTCTCCTTTCGTGCTATGACCTGATTCTAATTGGTGTCTGGCGATTCAAATTGGTATCTAACCTCTTTCACTCTTCTGTCTGCAGATGGTTAACACTATATTCAACGACGTCAGGCCAGTAGCTCCCGTCAATGCTCTAGCTGAGGAATCTGCAACGAGAGGTCGCGGTTGAGGCAGGGGTAGAGGAAGAGCTAGGGGTAGAGGTCGAGAATGAGTGGTGCCTCTTAGAGATGGGGTACCGATCGAAAATGCTCCCCAAAATGAGGCCCCTCCCGTACATCATGAAAAGATAGAAGAGGATATTGAGGTTGAAATTGTTGAGGAGGTTGGACAAGAGGAAGAGGTGCAGGCTGAGACTACCAGTGTTCCTCCCATAGACCCAGTGTTAGCTCAACAGATCATGTCATTCCTGAAAGGGTTGGTAGGTCCTGGAGTGCTTCCTTCCGCTCAAGTAACTCAAGGTCCAATTAATCCCCATGTTGCTAGCACTGCGCCCAAGACTGGTGGAACGGGAGGTAATGATCCTTTCTTCCGTCCTTTGTTGGGTTCTGTTATGACTGGTAATGAGCATGAAATGTTGACTAAGTTTTTGAAGCTAAAGTCTCATGTGTTTCTTGGTTCTGAGAATAAGGATGCTTATGAGTTTATCTTAGATTGCTATGAGAAGCTTCATAAGTTGGGAATTGTCCATCAGCATGGGGTTGAGTTCGTGACTTTTCAACTTCAAGGTGAGGCTAAGCAATGGTGGAGAGCTTACATGGAATGTAGATATCCAACTTTACCTCCACTTACTTGGACCCAATTTCATGCTCTGTTTCTAGAAAAGTATGTGCCTAGAACTTTGAGGGATCGTAAGAAGGATGAGTTTATGGCCTTGGAGCAAGGTGGTATGTTTGTGACTGCTTATGAGGCCAAGTTCCATGATTTCTCTAGATATGCTACTCAAGTGGTGACTACTGAGGAGAAGATGATCCGTTTATTTATTAGGGGACTAAATTCTGAGTTCCAGGTTTTATCTGTTCATATGACCTCTATAGGGAGGAGCTTTAATGAGTTGACAGACTATGTTCAGAAAGTGGAGAGGGTGAGGCCAGACGGTCAGGCTAAGGCATTGGCAAAAAGGGCCAAGAACTCGGGTAACTTTCAAGGTTCTTATTCCAGATGTTCAGGGAGGCCAACACTTGCAGCCAATTTAGTCCGCTATGCCTGTCTCTACAGGTAATTACTCAAAAACTCCACCACATAATTTGATTCAGGATAGCCAGGGAGTCGCACCTTCAGTGGGCAGCAGGCCATCTTTTGATCGTGCATGTTACAACTGTGGTGAACATGGGCATATGAGGAGAGATTATCCCCACCCACGTGTGTTAGATTCCGCGCAGTAGCAATCTAGAATAGTTGTACACGCGGGGAATGGTAATAATGGTAGAGGACATCCACAAAGTGGGCGAGGAGGTAATCAGCGAGGCCGTGGAGGTAGAGGAAATGGTAATGCAGGCAGAGGTAACGTGCAACCAGGAAGGGAAGTGGTTCTTCAAGATAATAGGGCTCAGTGTTACGCCTTTCCGGATAAGAATGAGGCAGAGGCGTCTGACGCAGTGATCACAGGTACTATTTTTGTCTGTGACAAGATGGCTAATGTGTTATTTGATCAGGTTCTACTTATTCATATGTATCCATGTTATTTGCCTAAAAATTTGCTATGATTTATGATATACTTGATGCCCTCATCCATGTTTCTACCCCAGTTGGAGAGTCAGTCAAAGTCACACATGTCTATCGTGCTTGTCCTATTTTGTTTATGGGTTTTCAGACTTGGGCTGATTTGGTGATTTTGGATATGACTGATTTTGATATAATCTTAGGCATGACTTGGTTGTCTCACTATTATGTTGTGCTTAATTGTAATACTAAGTCTGTAACTCTAGATATTCCAGGAAGTGAAAAATTAGAGTGGGAAGGGGTGTACAATCCTAAACAAGCTAAGATCATATCCTCCATTCGGGCTAGGAAATTGATAGGGCATGGTTGTTTGGCTTATTTGGCTCATATTCGGGATGTTGAGGTTGAGTCTTCATCTATTGGGTCTATTCCTATGGTGTCAGAATTTAGAGAAGTGTTTCCTAATGAATTGTCTAGTATGCCTCCGGATAGGGATATAAACTTCCGCATTGATCTAGAACCTGGTACTCGTCCCATTCTATCCATCCATATCGCATAGCTCCGACAGAATTAAGAGAGCTTAAGGCTCTAATCCAAGAGCTTCTTGATAAGAGATTTATTCGTCCTAGTGCTTCCCCATGGAGTGCCCCAGTTTTATTTGTTAAAAAAAAAGATGGTAGTATGAGAATATGTATAGATTACCGGCCATTGAATAGGGTCAGTATTCGAATAGATGTTCTTTTTGACCAATTGCAAGGTGCATCAGTTTTCTCCACGATTGATCTAAGGTCTGGCTACCATCAGTTGAAAATTAGGCTTGAGGATGTGCCCAAGACGGCGTTTAGAACTCGCTATGGGCACTATGAGTTCCTATTTATGTCTTTTGGTTTGACCAATGTTCCTGCAGCTTTCATGAGTTTAATGAATGGGGTGTTCAATCCATTTTGGTCTATTCGAAAAGTGAGGAAGAGCATCCATTTTGGTCTTCATATTGATTTAGTTGTTCTTAGGAAATAAAGGATGTATGCTAAATTCTCTAAGTGTGAATTTTGGTTGACTTCTGTTGCATTTTTGGGACATGTAGTTTCAAAAGAAAGGGTAATGGTAGATCCTAAAAAGATTGAGGCGGTTAAAAATTGAGTTCAGCCTAGCTTTATGACGGAAGTTGGGAGTTTTGTGGGGAACGCTAGCTATTATCGTCGATTTGTGAAGAACTTTGCTTCTATTGCCACTCACTTGACTAATTTGACCAAAAAAGAGATACCATTTAAATGGATTAAAAAATGTGAGGAGATCTTTCAAAAGCTCAAGACTCTCTTGACCACCGCGCCTATTCTGGCATTACCGGTTGAAGGTAAAGATTTTATTATTTATTGTGCTGCTTCACATTCTGGTTTGGGTGCTGTGTTGATGCAGGATAAGAACATTATAGCTTATGCCTCGCGTCTATTGAAGGTGCATGAGAGGAATTATCCCACACATGATTTTGAGTTGCCAGCGGTAGTGTTTGCTATTAAGATCTGGCGGCATTACCTATATGGTGTTAAGGGTGAAGTGTTTACTGATCATCATAGTTTGCAGCATGTGTTCACTCAAAAGAATCTGAATTTGAGACAACAAAGATGGATGGAGTTACTTAAAGATTATGATGTCACCATTCAATACCATCTGGGCAAGGCTAATGTGGTGGCAGACGCTTTGAGTCGGAAAGCGGTGAGTATGGGTAGTTTAGCTTGCTTGAGTGTATCCAAGAGACCCTTGGCTAAGGAAATTCAGACCTTAGAGTCTAAGTTCATGCAGTTGGACATCTCAAAAAGAGGTGGGGTGTTAGCTAGCATTGAGGTTAGGGCCACGTTCATTGAGGAGATCAAGGCCAAACAGTTTGAGGATGAGATTTGGCAAGAAAGGTAAACTAAGTCCGCGATACATTGGTCCCTTTGAGGTTCTTGAATGTGTAGGACCGATGGCGTATAAATTGGCTTTACCTCCTAATCTATCCGGAGTTCATCCGGTATTTCATGTGTCCATGTTGAAAAGGTATCATGGTAACGGGGATTATATCATTAAGTGGGACTCAATTGTGTTAGACAAAGACCTTCAATATGAGGAAGAACCAGTTGCAATTCTTGATCGTGATGTGCGTAACTTGAGGACCAAGGAGATTAAGTCTGTGAAAGTTCAATGGAAGCATCGTCCAGTTGAGGAAGCTACTTGGGAAATCGATAGGGACATGCGAGACAAGTATCCCCAATTGTTCGTCGATTCAGGTACTATGTCATTCCTTACTTAGCCTGTTTTTCCTTAGTTTGTCACTCGGGACGAGTGATGGGTAAATTGGTATTTATTGTAACGATCGGGATCCGTCGTTATAGAAAATCCAACGAGGAAAAATTTAATTTTGGGTCAGAAAACTTTTTCGTAGTAACTTAAAATTTCCCAACTTAGTCCAGATTTGGACGAAATCGGAGTCATTGAGGTGTAGGGAAATTTGGTAACAATTGGGTGATTTAATTATGATTTTGATTACACGAGTAGTTAGATAAGTCGTTAAGAAATCCGTACGACTTTACGAAATTGAATTCGGGTGAGTAGAACTCCCGGAATCGATCTTATTGTGAACGGTATTTTCTGAGCATCGTCAATCAAAGGTGTGTTGTGAAATGGGGGTCTTGGAATTATAAAAATAGATCATTGTTTCATGCAAGCCGCTTTGGCGGTCGTTTTGATCGCTCTGGCGGTGCCGCTGAAGCGGGGTGAGGGCCGTTGTGGCGGGTCATATGCGACTTAAAGTCGCAAATAAATCCCTAAATGACTTTATTCTGCACTTTCTGATTTTTAGAGCTAAGGAATGAACCCCAGGCGAATCTTGACAGTTTTCCACCATTCTTGAGGCTAAAGGTAAGCTTTTCACTCCCCGAATCCATTTTGATTCGTAGAACGTAATGGAATGGGTAATTATCGATGGGGGAGGGTTTTGAATTGGAAACCATGGTGGAAAAAGACCTATTTTGGATGCGTGGGATCATGGGTATGATGTAGGGTTGTTAGAATTGTTAGTAATTCGATTAATTAGTGATTGCTTATTGATTCTCGTATTATATTGATTGTTTGTAGACCAAGAACAAGCGGAACAAATCCGGAAAGGGAAGGATCAAGTTTCTTATGGTTTCAAGCTTGTTTCGAGGTAGGTGATGGTTATGATTCTATGATTGTGTGATGTATTTTTGTTCTTGCTTCATTATGATACATGTATGTATGTGAATGTTGCATTATTAATCATACGTTGTAAACGAGATAGAGGAATGATGAATGCCATGAATCATGGCTAAATTGTATGAACTTGAGAAGATAATTGTGATTGTGATTGTGGTGTGTTGAATGAATCGGTTACCACATTTCGGCATAACTAATTGGGATTGGTTGCCACGTTCTGTCATAATTATGGGATCGGTTACCATGTTCTGGCATAAACATTGGATCGGGTACCACGTTCTGATATGCTTTCCTTTTGGGTTTGGGTTTGGGTTCCATGAGAGTACCAATAACTTGTCATAATTGTGTATCTTGAGTAATGTGAAGTTGTTCGTTGTTCGTAAATGTTGATAATATTGTATATGTTCGATATATGCATGTGATTATATTGTTGTGTTGACTTGCTTATGTTGCACTTAGTGGGATAGCCACGTGATCCTACTAGTACACTGTGGTTGTGTACTGATACTGCACTTCCTCTTTATTTGTTGAGTACATGGCATTTTCAAGCAGCTATTGACAGACCTTGCTTAGAAGATCAGTGAACATTGTTCGAATTCAAGGGTGAGACAATTTTTCCGGGCTGCCATGGGTTCTCTTCTTGTATGTCCACCATTTCGGACTTAGACTTTTCTAGTTAGTTATTAGTTGTTAGTTTGGGGTTGTGACCCTTCTTGTTTAGAGTTATGGTTGAACTTTAGATGTTTTGGTACATTGGCTTTCAGGTTCTAGGTGTATTTTCTGCATTGTTTAGTCATTAGATCTTTTGGAAGTTTATGGGAACTTTAGTCTTTAGCTATTTAAACCTGCTTCCGTAGCTTTAAATTGTTTAGTTAGACTATAGTAATGGTTCTCCCACCAGAGGGTTAGTGTTACTGCCAATCACGACGGTCTGGGTCTTGACAAAGTTGGTATCAGATCCTAGGTTCGCTTATCTCGATGTACCAAAACAAGTCTAGTAGAGTCTTGCGGAACGGTACGGGGACACCTTTACTTTTCTTCGAGAGGATATAGGACTTTGTGAAATCTCTCTGTTTTCTCTTTTCTCCTTTCGTGCTATGACCTAATTCTAATTGGTATATGGCGATTCAAATTGGTATCTAACCTCATTCGCTCTTCTGTCCGCAGATGGTTAACATTATATTCAACGACGTTAGGCCCGTAGCTCCCATCAATGCTCTAGCTGAGGAATCTGCAACGAGAGGTCGCGGTCGAGGCAGAGCTAGAGGAAGAGATAGGGGTAGAGGCCGAGGAAGAGTGGTGCCTGCTAGACATGGGAACTTCAGTCTTTAGCTATTTAAACCTGCTTCCGTAGCTTTAAATTGTTTAGTTATACTGTAGTAATGGTTCTCCCTCCAGAGGTTTAGTGTGGGTGTCAATCACGACAGTCTTGGTCGTGACAAATGCGAACAAAAAAATTGATTCAACACTAAGAATGACACTAATGTTGAATATTTGTTTTTCAGTTTTTGTCACACCCCGAGCCTACACCCTGGGCGCGACTGGTACTCGAGAAAAATTGATGTCCCCAAGCAAACCAATGTCCTGGCTTAACTCTCAGCGGAAGACTTACTCAATATAAGATAACTTTAAAAGTAAATCTTTAACTCAAGATAACTAACTCATAATATTTAAAGAAACATTCACTAGCCAAAGTGGCAACTCAAGTCTCAGACATCAATAATTGAAATGAAAAAGTCTCATGAACTGTGTCTATCTATCTATGAAGCCTCTAATACTATGAGGGATGTCGGGATAAACCCCGATCATCCTAACAATTGAATAATTGAAACATAACAAGAGGGATCCTCCAGAAGCAAGGAGGCTCACCAAACAACTCTGGAGCTCAACTGGATCAACGAAGCGCTGGATGTTGATCCTGGTTACCTGTATCTGCATCAAAAAAGATGCAGGACAAATGGCGTCAGTACATGAAATGTACGAGCATGCGAGGGGAATTCTAAAACATGACATAAGCTTGAACTGGAGATAAAGAAACAACTTACCTCGTCCCAACTCAACTCATTCCAATATAGAGCAGTAATAAAGATGCATTATAAATAAAAGCTTTTTAAATCAGTAGACAATAACTCAATGTATTAGAAAATACAATATAACTCGGTGTGTATATAAATATACAAGTAACTCTGTGGCAGATTCTCTAACCGACAACCATCACTATGAGTTATGTGAAGATACAACGTCTAGCCCACACTGCCAGAACTGTCCTATACTTTGCCGGGGTATAGGACCTACTACCAAGTGGATCCACTAGTCTATGCTAAAAGCATTAAGGAATCATCTATAAAGTATGACCCTTTCTACCCACGTTGGCTATATGGTTTATGGAGACTTTGAGTTATCTAAACTCGTCCATATATCGGTGCTCAATACTACTCCCAAAATGTAACTAGCTCATATGTTTAAAAACATAACTCTTTCTATGGGTTGAGATTATTACTCAAAAATCTTTCTCTTAAAAAAGATGGTACTAAAAATTTCTCATGAAAACTCTTTTGGAAATCTGTGTTTCCTCTCTGCTTAAATGTAAAAACATTTACTCTTGGGAATACTTAGTTCCCATATATATCGTTTTAAAGAAAATGAACTCGGCTCTACTCTTCCTCAAACTCAAATGCTCAAGCTTGAATTTGAATTATAAATACAAGGTTATGATTCATGTTTGAATGATTTCTAGATGTTTAGAAGTAGTTTAGAGTAGTTAGAATCGATAGGAAGTAAAGGTATACTTTAGAAGGACTTAAACGGGATAAACGACGAAAAAAGGGTGGGGGGAGGCGACCCTAACGCGGGGCGCCAGCCCCTAAACTTCAGAGACCCATTTCTGGCGCACTGCTGGCTTGTGATGCCAGCCCTGCTGGAGCATCTGTGGCGCGCCGCGCCACCATTCCCCTAGACAATTTCGACGAATTTTTCTACTTGTTTTCTGACCTTAATTCAACTAAAATCCAATGGTTTCTTCCCTAATCACTTAGAATCGAATAATCAACGTATGTACACGATAATCTACTCGAAACAACCCCAAAAACACTAACACTTATCCCAAGAACTCATCGAAATCCCAACAATGAAGATTATGAAAGGTATTCCAAGAAAATTCAACAAGAACTCAAATCCTTCAACTTTAAGAATGAAATTGCACTGAAAATAACATGATTGGCGTGTGGGTGAACAAACTCAACACTATGAGAACTTACATACCTTTTAGGGATCAAATCCTTGGCGAAAATTCGCAAGAAAACCTCAAGAACTCGACAAACACTTGAATCTTCTCCTCTTTTCTTCACTTTTCTTTTCTTGAACTCTTTTCTAAAACCCTAAGCGTATTTTGATTTGGGAAAACTGAACCAAATCAGTTTATACCCCTAATTATTTACGAAAAACGTTTAAATCTGAAAGGATAAGGAAAAGACCAAAATACCCCTCATATTTTCGGGTAACTTTCCTTAATTGAACAGACTGACTTAAAACAGTCATATCTCCCTCATACGAGCTCGAAAATTAGCAAACTCAGTGGCATTGGAAAGAGGATTCCAAGACCTTTCATTTGATATCTTATGGGACACCTAATTCATCTTGTACTGAATGTTATGGTCGTTTGAAGTTGACCCAAACTCATAACTTAAGCATAACTTGAAAATTTTCAGATTTAGCTTATTTCTAATTTAGTTCTCTCTATTTTTAGCTCTTTCAAATACCAAGGTGATACAATTTTACATTGGTTTAGATTTTTAAATATATAACCTAATTTTAATTTTTCTTTAATGTTTAATCATGTAACTAATACTTATTAGACTTATTTTCGCATGATTTAATACTTTTAAATTATGATCATTTTCATTATGATTTGTCACATTGCAATATTTATTTTATACGATTTCATTATTATTTTTTATTGAATATTTTAATGTCATCACTCATCTCATTATTTTGTGTTATTTTCTTAAGAAACACCTTAGATAGTTGTATTTTGGTTAGCCTAAAGAAATGTTTGGAGCACAAATTAATTATATGTTTGTATGAATACTTTACCGAAAAATTCGAGGTTTATTAGTTTGGTTTGATTTAAAAATTCTACACAAATGGTTTGGTTTGATTTTTAAAAAACCTGAACCAACCTGAAAAAAATCGAGATTGAAAAACCCAAAAAATCTTAGTTTTATTAGTTTGATTTGGTTTATAAATTTAAAAATTTGACACAGATGGTTTGGTTAGATATTTGAAAAAACCCGAACCAATCCGGTCATGTACACCCATAACTCTAGTCCAATAGTCATAATTCAACAATTATCAACTATCAAGTATGGCAATCACAAGTGTCAAATAGATCAATCGTTAGTATCAAGTACATCAAAGCACAATAATCAAGCACACTGAGCACAAATTCACAGATTTATCACTCACAATATCAATCAAACTCATGAAAACCGCCCATAGTTCATGAACTTGATAATAATGATCTCGACATCAATATCACTCTGCGGTAATGATCTCGGCATCAATATCACTCATTGGAAATGACCTCGGCATCAATATCACTCATTGGAAATGACCTCGACATCAATAGCACTTGTCGGAAATGACCTTAGCATCAATAACACTGTTCGAAAATGACCTCGGTATCAATAATCATTACATGTCCCATCATGGTGCTCAGAAATCAATGCAAGTAAGCAATTTCACACCATAACGAAGAGACAATAACTAAAGCAAATCAAGTCTACAATAAAGTTATCAAAGCATTTCATCAATCATCACATTAGGGTTCACAACAAGGCAAATTCACAAAGTATTATGATAAACATGTTGCCTTGTCATTAATCCCCTTTTTATTCATTAATATCAATCAAGTGAAATAATTGAACTCATCACCTCGTTCTCATTTCTCCCAAACACATACAAATGAAGAGAAATACACGATCTACTAATTTTACAAGGTTTAGAAGATCACTTGCCTCAATTTCAATCAAAGGTCAATCCAAGACTTGAGGCTTCCGTTTTCAAACAATGTCCAAAGTCAGACAATCTAATTCAACCAAATAATCACTATAAGATTTCGAAAATAACAACACCTAATTCAAACATTTGCAAAATGGGTCAAATCATCTCAAGAACCTAATTTCAAAAATGAGGTTTGAATCCAAAAATCTTTACTTGAAAACACTACCCAAGGAATTTGGAACTCATTGGTGAAAACCATTTCGAAAAAGGATTTAAAATCAGTCCATAATCACCATTTTACTAAATTCTTGGGTTCTTCAAGAAAGAACGCAATTAATCATTTCAAAAACTTGATTTGAATACTTAAATTCATAAATAATAATGGGTAAATGAAGATTTAAGATTAGGGATCGTTACCCAAATATTTCTTCTCAAAAGTTTTGTTCAAATCGCCACACGAAAGCACCCAAAACTCAAAAATGATGAAAGAGGTTGAAACCCTGATTTTTGGAAGATATTTTGTCCAAAGGTCCTCCGCGAACGCGGACCCCTATCCGCAAATGCGGCCCCCTGCTCATTAAAGCTCCGCAAAGTCGGTCCTCCCTCTGCGATCGCGGAGGGTTGGCTTTAGCACTACAGAACAGAAAAATCAACCAAACACAAAATCGTTGAAAGGACCATCGGGATTTGTTCTGAACACCGTACACATAAACTGTATATGTTATTTGACTATATTCGACGTTCCAGACTCAATGGAACCATCAAAATACAAATATGAGGTCTCCTTGACCCAAGTCTCGTGTAAGACCCAAGAAACTAATCATAATACCTAAAAAGGTCAAATCAAGCTCGGGAACTCTAAAAATTCAACCAAGACCTCACTTAGGCCTAAAATCATCCCCCGAATCCAATGAAACTCTCGGAAATCCGATCTGAGCATCTAAACCCCGAATATTGATCAAGTCAATCCAAAGGCTAAATTTTCACAAATTTCCAACTTAGGACCTCAAATCCTTTAAAAGACTCCGAATTTGAAGCTCATCGACCAACTTCCACATTTCGGGACTGATGAAATCGATAGAATTTCATTCCGACATTCAAAACTCCAAAATATACCAAAAATCACTTTTAAGCAACCTTATCAAACTCAAAACAAACAAATTTCACAAGTTTTTACTCAAATCTCGAAACCAACTTCAAAACTCAATCAGAAATGACTCGGGGTCAAAATCGGGAGGGGTAAAAAGCTAAATTTCACGAAAATTTCCAAAAACGACCAACAGGGTCATTACAATCTAGATATATCTGACTTGAAATCTTATATGAAATTATTAATTAGTAAGATAATGTGTAATTATTTCAAACTAAATAATGAATTAGTAAATATGATAGGAATATTTGTGTAATTAGGTATTATTTTTCATTTTGTATCAGATTATATATCAATCTTTATTACATAGAGTTATCTGTGATTAGTTTTTCTAATATCATATCCCCTTTCGCTTCCATTAATCAAACTAAAGACGATGGAGTAAACGATTAGGGTGAAGGAGGAAAAATACTCACACTAATATACACAAACACATATTTATATTAAAATATACACAAAAGCACATACTTATATTAGTTTCTACGTTAGACAGAGTGCTTTAATCATATATTCCCTCTTTGTTGTTTAATTCTTATAATTAACACCATGTAGAAGAATGGTCTTCTCAACTATTACCATTAATCCTTTCATCATTTGATAACTTGTTCATGGACAAAGCTGCATTAAGAAACTCATCCATTGCTTTAATAGATGACCCTTTGAAATCTTCATCATCTATAATAGCATCACTTATCATTTCTTTAACTTCACAAGCTTTCCTTCTAATTTCATTCCCTTTCTCATTTATCCCCATAATAACCTCAATCTTTTCCAATATATCATCATGCTTGACTTGAGAATTATTCCCTCTAGCCACCTCAACACAAACACCAACATCTTGTTCCAAGAATTTTGCATTGTAAAATTGCTCTGCTGCAATAGGCCAACCTAGAAGTGGCACTCCATTTTCAAGTGATTCCAACACTGAATTCCATCCACAATGTGTCAAGAAAGCTCCAACTGATTTGTGTGCCAAGATTTCAACCTGTTGTAACCACAAAAAAAAAAAATTAACGTAAGCTTTTAGATAATATGGTTACACACTTATCTGATATTTAGACAAACAAGAGGTCTCGGGAACAAATCTCATAGCAATTTCAAAAGCAAAAGATGTGTTCACGTGCTAGGTCTAAGAAAAAGAATCAGACCTACATGTTAGGTTGCATTTTGAGATATTAAATAATTAAAAGTGTGGATGAAGTTTCTAACAATTTAGACTTTCAGATTAGATGGTCGCAAACCTGAGGAGCCCATTTTGGCACTATGAGTCCCCTATTTTGATCCTCGAAAACGCGTTGAACAAACCCCTCAGGAAGCCACTCCTCTGCTCTGAATTCCATGTTAATGTCAAAACCCAAAGGAGGTCTAATAACCTATATGAAGTTAACTCTACTTGCATTATCCAAGGCTTTTGCCAATTCCATCATTTGTGATGCTGATATTCTGTTCTGAGAACCAAAAGAAATGTAAAGTACTGATTTTTCTTCTTTTTCATCAAGAAATTTATGCATGAGTTATATTTCTTAAGTTATGCATGAGTTATATTTCTTATGTTTAAATCTTCCGCTGAGTAAGTAAGTCAGACCAAGGGTTCACTTGGGGCCAACAATGGTTCTCGAGTGCTAGTCCCGACCAGGATGTAGGCTCGAGGCGTGACAAACTTGGAATTCACCCTACCTGTTGATGAAATACCATCAAAAGTGGTATAAGAACCACCTAGATTCTGTTTCTTTGATCTATCTACTTCGACCAAACCAAGTAGGTTGGCTCCATCTTGTTCTATATTTTCCACTATCTGTATTCATATTAAGTGATGTATAATCTTAGATTTTGAGAAATAATTTGAAGCATATGTAATTTATATTAAGGTAAAACATGGGGAAAAAAGGTATCATATGCTATAATTGAAGTAAAAATTTGCACATGCTATTACATTATTTATGTATACACTTGTATATTTTTTTTAAAAAAACAAGATTTATAGTTTTTTAAGTAATGATAAAAAAAAAACTTAAAATAATTACGTATAAGAAAGAGAAAAATTATAAAATCTTGTTCTTTTAATTTTTCATATACTTGACGGTGCAGAGATAATGAGGATGACGCTATATAGCTATAGCTAGGTTAAGCAGAAAGTGAGAGATATTCCAATAAAAGAGAGAAAATAATGAAGATGATTTCAGCAGCAATTCTAATTTAAAAACCAATTTTTTTCTTCTTTTGACTTAGTTCTAATTACATAGAATGATCAAGTTAATATAACGTCACACTATTTTAAATTTATTTGTTACTCATTTTCTAGAAGATTAAAATGACTAATTCATTCTAGTCAATCTAAACTTCATTAATTAAATGAGATAGCCATGTGTATATCTTTCTAGACACGCATGTGCTAATTAATTGTAGCACTTGAGATTAATTTTAAAAAAAGCACATGAAGGAGAAGAAGGGAAACAATAATTTAATTACATACGTATTGTGTGGAGAACTATTTATATTACGTTGTTGCATTTCATTATCTTTTTAACCCAAAATAGTCTTAATAAATTGCATGTGAGTAGAACATTTAAACTAGAACATTTTAACCTTATTTTAAATCATAACATCACTGATCAAAATGATGTATGTGAAGAAGGAAGATCAAGTTTTGTCAAGATATTTAGGTCAAAGAGAAAATTGTTAGGCTATTTTGCCCTAATTTTTAACCATAGTTTATGTTTTCTTTTTAATTATATGTAAGTCAAATATTGGCTATATACCATATATATATATATTGTCTGATTTATTGTTATCTAGATTTACAATTATTAGATTTTGCATTATATCTTGTTATTTCAATCCCAGCACATTTATGAAATTTACTCTTTTCATGAGTCATTTTTTAGTTAATTTCCTAAATAGTTATAGTCACTCAAGTTGATGAATTTATCTAATAAAATTATTTTACTTTATTTTGTAATAATAAATCATCGAAGTAATTTATTTCTCTGAAAGTCAACAGCAAGGATATACAGATATTTTCTTACGTATATAGCTAAGATAAGCAGACAGTGAGAGATTTTCACCAAAAAATATAAAAATGAGTAGAGGGTTTTTAGGAGCACACTTAATTTAAAAACCAATTTATTCTTTTTGACTTAATTCTAGTTGGATAAAATGTTTTTTTTTTTAATCAAAGATTGATAAAATGTGATATAAACGTCACACTATTTTAATTTAATTGTTAGTCTTTGTCAAGAAAAAAAACTAGTAATTTGAAATAGATAGTAGATTAAGCTTTTTTTTTCACTTCAAAATAGATTTGAATCATTTAGAAGCATATGAAAATATTTTTGAATTTTTATTTAGTGGTAAATTGAGATCACTAGATCTAATGAGAATTTGAAAAGAAGATTGTCTTATAACCCTGAACTTTCTTTAACACATAATAGTTATTCTAATATTGATGGTTTAAATTTATTTTTTGAATTAAAAGTGTTAAGAGAAGTAATACTAGTAGAAGATAATGATCTTATAAAAATACTCAATCAAATAAAAAGACTTGATTCTTTTTCAAATATACATATTGCTAACAATGTTAACAGTTCATGTAATCGTTGCCTCAGCCGAAAGATGTTTTTCAAAACTAAAATTGATTAAACTTATTTAAGATTAATAATGTCTAAAGAGATATCGAATGGATTAGCTATATTATCAATTGAAATTAAATTATTATAATAAATCGATTATAAAATAGTAAGTAACTAATGACTTCACATCTAGAAAAGTCAGAAAGGTAGATTTTATATAAAAGTATAAATGATGAAAAAAAATATTAGAATTCCTTCTTAAGTTTCACTTTAGGCTCCCAATCTTGTTCAGTCAGCCCTGATCAATCTTTATAATTTGTGATTATATTTTCTAATAAGATATTCCCTTTCTTCCATAAATCAAACCAAAGACTATGGAAAAAATGATTACGGTGGAGGAAAAAAAACTTACACTAATATACACATGTACATACACAGAAACACATTTATATTTAAATACACAAAAGCACATACGTATGTTATTTTGTACAATAAACAAAGCACTTCATCATACATTCTCTCTCTTTTTTCTTGTTTATTTCTTATGATTAACACCAAGTTAAAGAATGATCTTCTTAACTGTCAAGACATATTACCATTAATCCTTACATCATTTGATAATTTGTTCATGGACAAAGCTGCATTAAGAAACTCATCCATTGCTCTAATAGATGACCCTTTTAAATCCTCAATATCATCTATAATAGCATTACTTATCATTTCTTTAACTTCACAAGCTTTCCTTCTTATTTCATTCCCTTTCTCATTTACCCCCATAACAACCTCAATCTTTTCCAATATATCATCATGCTTGACTTGAGATTTATTCCCTCTAGCCACCTCAACACAAACACCAACATCTTGTTCCAAGAATTTTGCATTGTAAAATTGCTCTGCTGCAATAGGCCAACCAAGAAGTGGAACTCCATTTTCAAGTGATTCCAATACTGAATTCCATCCACAATGTGTCAAGAAAGCTCCGACTGATTTGTGTGCCAAGATTTCAACATATTGTGATAAAAAAAAATATGGTTACACGCTTATCTGATATTAGACTAGATAAGAGGTCTCAGGTTCAAATCTCATAGAAATTTGAAAAGCGAAAAAATATGTTCACCACGTGTTTGGTCCAAGTAAAAAAAGATATTAAATAATTGAAAGTGTGAAATCTCTAACAATTTAGACTTTCAGATAAGATGATCGCAAACCTGAGGAGCCCATTTAGGCACTATGAGTCCCATATTTTGATCCTCGAAAACGCGTTGAACAAACCCCTCAGGAAGCCACTCCTCTGCTCTGAATTCCATGTTTATATCAAAACCCAAAGGAGGTCTAACAGCCCATATGAAGTTTACTCTATTAGCTTTATCCAAGGCTTTTGCCAATTCCATCATTTGTGATGCTGATATTCTGTTCTGAGAACCAAAAGAAATGTAAAGTACTGATTTTTCTTCTTTTTCATCAAGAAATTTGATGAACTTCTTTGTTTCTTCCTCTGTTTCATTACCAGCTCTTTGTTTATTACTTGTTGGCCAAGGTATTGGTCCTATTGCCCAAACAGATATTCCTAATTTTCGACGAAAATATGTTAATCCAAGCTTGTCTAGACCTTCAACAGTATTGAAAAGAATCCCATCAGAGTTAATCCAGTTGGGAAGATTTTTCCAATTGAAATTTGTGTAAGGATCATTAGAATCAGCTTCTAATAGACTTGGATTCAATTGACTAACATCAAGATTACCACCTTCTTGAAAATCAGGCATAGT
>JAJOOO010009704.1:0-14938 GCA_029582685.1 Solanum piurae | reverse complement strand
TGTGAATGAAACATTTAACCAGATTTAATTATTCCTCATTAACCAGATTTCTCCATTTAATTTTCTATTGGTTGGAAGAAAAGACATTTTACCTAGATGTTCCCCAACTCATCAGCATTAATAGCCAACCATGAATCATAGTGTGTACAAATAGTGACGCACTAGACTGCTATTACTTAACAAGATGGGGTTACTCAGATCCTCTCTAACCTTAAGATCGTAGGTTCGAACAAGGGAGCAGATGTGAGCTCATACGAAGGGGTGAAGAAAGAAAAACCACCTCCAACCTTAAGGTTGTGGATTCGAGTCATCAATGAAGTAAAAAGGTGGAAGCTCCTGAGAAAAAGTAAAAAAGAAAGACCATATTACTTGCAAACCAAAATATTTGATATAATGTATTAAGAATACTTGTGAAAGATAACAAAAATAACCAACAATCTTAAATTCAATTCAAGAATTCCTGAAAATATGTCAAGTCACTTGAAGATGGGAAGAGTTTACAAAGCAAAATATATATCATAGTCATCTAATGCCTAAATAAATAGTCACCAAAAAGAATGGGATGGTACAAAAGGAAACACATGAATACAGCATTTGCTATTGCAATCCTGTGATAAGTTTTCTAAAGCCCATAAAATTCCAGCATTTCTTCTTCAACAGGGTGTGTTTTGCCAACTATGACTAAACAATGCAATGGCGGCCCAAAGTCGACTGTTAGAAGTTGCTTCATTGAACCAGCAACCACCTTCTGGTCTTCACTCCCCAGCCGTGCAAAACCAACACAAATTGTATTTTCACCGTATACTGTAATTTTGAAAATGTGAAGCAAAATGAAACGTTAGTCACTATAAATGTCAAACAACATTCTTTATAACTATAAATGCCATAAAGTCGAGGCTAAAACAAAACCAGATGTCAATTATACACAAGAAGTATGTCATGTTTGTAAATAACGCGTAGGTTAGAGGCATATCTAAACCATATCCATTATCATACTAGTCCCCTTCAGATTGAGCTCATAAAAGCAGGAAAATGACTTGCAACCTTTCTTAGTCATGTCAAGGGAAATTATCATATGGATGTTGTACAGGCATGTTTGGCGAACATTTACAGAAGCAGTACGGATTCTGTTTTTCGCTGTAGAAGAGAGAATGCTTGAACTGTAAATGAGATTTATGTCGAATTAAACACAAAGATGGGGTCTCACAAGGACAAGTCTTCAAATTCTGTATTAAGTAAATCACATCTTGATCACACATAGTGAAAGTACTGCAAACTTGGACAAACTAAGGGTCCGGGAAATAGGCTATTAACAGTCCCGCCCCTCATCCCTACCCCAAACCCCCCCGAAGAAAACATAAATTCAGGATGAAGTCTAATACTAGCCAATTGCCAGAGAGCCAAGAAAGCTTCTGATGAAGGATTACCATTTTGTCAAGAAAAAACATAAACTCGTGAACATACCAGATTCTCCACGGGCTTCTTCAACCTCTAAGAGCTGCTCGATTGCTGTGTTAACTGTCATAAACCTGGGTGGTTCATACTGCTTCTTTCCTCTGAGAATAACATCAGGGTCACATACCACTTCAAGTAATTCGCCTAAGAATAAATGGAAACAATATTGAAGTCTAACCTGCAAAGAGACTCAATGGTGGGTTCTTTCACTCGTATATCTGCAAATCAGAAGATGAAGATGCAATTAAATGGAGAAGGCTGTACAAAGAATAAGGCAATAAAAGATCGATCAAGTACTTCTGTAACCCCACTAGTCACCAGCAAAGTAATACATAACCTTAACTAGAAACATCTAATTTCATGTGGCGTATCCTTGTTAGCACTATAATGGTGTTTAATGGTTGAGAATGAACCCTCTGAAAACTAGTCCAGAAGTATGCTCTGTGAAAATATTCCACTTAAAAGCAAAAGATGATAGACCGTCAACTGAAGTGTTTTTGATTGGTAAAAGGGGCAAAACTGGCAACTGAAAATTTATTGTCATATATATGGAATGTATATGGTAACAGATTACTCATGATGTAGCCAAATAACAATCACTAAGGGGATGGTATATCAGTTAAGGAAGTAACAAGAATGAGAGTCGTTAAGCTTTTTATCATCCTTGCATCAAGCTATTTTCCACGGAACCTCCCCTACAGTATTGTCACTGCAGTAGCGTAGGAGTAACAGGATGTTATGCCAACTGCACATTTTCTGTGTGCCCATATGCTAACCTTGACAGACAAGATTACCTTGATAACATGTGCCAGTGAACTGAATAGGCTGCTCAGTCATTTAGTCACAGGTGGCAGAAGTTGCCCCAGACACCACAAATATAAGAACAAACAAAGTAGTTAAATAGCCACTTACCTAACAAGCAGAGTGTGTGTAGTCCGAGCTTTCGGTTTTCTCTAATCTTCTCATAGAAACTATCAGGCCTCCAGGTTTCAGTGAAGAACGGTATGGAAACTGTCTCTCCATAATGGTAGAGCTGTAAGCCACACACTCCAACAGCATTCATCACAGATGCATTGTGTATCACCTTAACATCCACACCCAGCTTCTTAGCACGGACAACAATATCAGTGTGGGTTGTGGCTCTGTATTGATTATAGACATATGATGGAGAGAAAAGGAAGTAGATAAGTGAAAGAACATCTACGGGTCAACATGAAAAGAACCATCTTTGTATTTTCACTTCTTTATTAAATCCATAAACAAAACAAGACATTTGAAAATATTCTCCTCCCAAGGAAGATTACCCAATTAAGCCTTTGCTAACATAAATCAACAAAGTTCATCATTTTAGAGAAATTCCACAAGTCATCCCATACTTCTGCGTATCCTGGAATGAGAGTCTCGACATAACATTTACATGATTTCTCTTATAAGCGATTTCAACTGTCAATTAAGGTTCCAAATAGAAGGCCAAGCTAATATTGACAGAGAAATGCATTTAACATAGTTTTTAAAACAATACGAAGGTCCTTATTCCAAACACTCTTCCTAAATTTGAAGGATAAATTACTGATAATTTACTTGGTATTTTGCAACAAAGTTCAATGATTTGCTAGCACATGATATAAACTTAAACAAGCAGCAAATTATTGTTCTCGATTTTACAAAATCTACGTGATAAAAATAGGTACAGCCATTCATAACCTATCTACTTCTTTGCAAAATTGACCACTACAAAGTGAAACAAGATTGAACAAAGCAACAAGTACTGACCTAAGATTGGGAGAGTAGGGTGTACGCAGACCTTATCCCTACTTTACAAGGTAGAGAGGATGTTTCCAAAAGACCCCGACTCAATTAACGCATATCAAAGAACATACAAAAGGAAAGAAATACAGCATGTACCAGAGTAAGCATCATCGCATATAGGGAAGCGACAAAGTCATGTGATAACCAAAACACAAGACACAAAGGGTAGCAACATAAACCGCAAGACAAGAAACTATGCAAAAACTGCTAATTCTGCTGATACCAAAGGAGAACAGCTACAGGCGCCATACTACCCCAAACCAAACATATAGGAAAGCGAGACAACCCTCGCCTAACTACTAACCTTCTATCCCAACCAAGATCAAAAATTGACACCAACTAAAAGTTAAATATCCAAAAGGGTCTTCATTATCCAAATAAATAAGCATATCAATAAAATGAAGAATACCCAAAAGGATCACCAACAACTAGAAAAGCCACGTCAGAAGATTTAGCTTCATTAAGGATCTCATCAGCTTTCTCCTCTACCATTTCCCTATCAGCAAGTGTAATTGATCTTCCATAAAGATTTTCCTGAAAAAGATCAAACTTTATCATCAGACTCACTTTTTTTTACACTAACTGAAAATTAAATTACAAGAAAAGAGAGTAGCTTTTTTTCTAACCAGATTGGAAAGGCCATTGGGAGAGAGCCCAAAAGAGAGAAGTGAAGTGTAAGCTTCCATGTATACTTTGCTGCATTTTTTTACTGCTTCAAGACCTTTCAAAGTTATATCTTTATCATCCCCCAATCCAAGACCAATTATATACAGCATGATTCTCCCTTCACTTCACTTCACTTTTAATCCAAAATCTACTTCAAATTAGTGATGCTGATTCACAAGTTTCACTACGAGATACAGAGGAAGCAGTTTTTTTTTCCAGTTGGGACGAGGGAGACGATGAATTTAAACCCTAGTGAAAACTTGTACATTGAAAATTTTGATTTACTCAATAATTTGTAGAGTTTGAAACAAAAGTCGATATGTCCGAGTGGTTAAGGAGACAGACTTGAAATCTGTTGGGCTTCGCCCGCGCAGGTTCGAACCCTGCTGTCGACGGTTGTTACTTTTTTTAAGTTTAGTCTTCGTATTTTCGTTTAGTTGAATGACCATTCGAGAAGTTCCTTATTCTTTTTTATTCCAATTAAACAACTGTGTCTAGATTGTGTGTATTTTTTGATATTCTTTTCATGCTCATTTTATTTCAAGAATTTTGAGTAATATCGTATCAATCTATCAAATCATATTTATCTGTTGTAGCAGATAACCTATCTTAGTTTTTCAAGATTTTAAATCTCATCCATTATAAAATCTTACATGTATATATCATTTGGAAGACCCTATGGCCAATGTTTGTAAAAAATTACTCACACAAACGGGTATATATAACTTAAATTAAATTTGAGAAAAGAAGAGAATTCCAATGGCTATGTACTCGATCGTGTGTTGCTCCATTTTTTTTTTACAAGATGTTACAATTTCAAAAAAAAATTAAAAAATGCAATACACACAAGTGCTCCATTTCATTGCCTCAACTATAACTTCAAACACACTATATTGGGCACTTTTACAACATCTAACAATTGGACAAAGCTGGTATTGAAATCATGTATTGCTCAACTTGTTAAAGATTACATGTAAGAACAGAAGGTGAAAGGAATGTGTGAAAACTGAGAAAGGCAGAGAGAGGGGATGAACATAAATGAATTTTACAGAATTTTTTGTCAATATATTCAGGTCACAATGACAGGTCTTCTAGACAATAAACAAGTTGTGGCATCCAAGGTGAATAGTTTTCCATATCTAATCGTCGTCCTTGAATTCCCTGTCCAAGAGAAAATGACACCATCAGTATTTGTTTCTCCAAGATTGAGTTCTAAGTTCTCTTTATCATAGAAAACTCAAACAGAAGTCGTGTTTCTAAGTATTCTTTTTGTGTGTGTGGTAAGACGTGTAAAGAATGATAGCTCACCTGCGATCAAGGTACCGAGGTTGAATGCCACTTCCTTGACATGTTGTGCAAGTCAAACCACCAGCACCATCACAATTGATGCACCGAGAGACTTCTGTCTCACCCTCTCCAAGCTCCACCGTCACACTGCCAGTACCCATGCAAAATCTGCATTTCTCTGCAATATAAGCCCTTTCCTCATAAGTATTAGCTCTAAGTCAGTCTCAAAAAATGTTAGGTTTTAAAGATTAACTGGCTCTACAGTCTTTGGTCAGACAATCTACTGACTACTTTTTGAATAATCGAACCTCAGTAAGATTTAATGGTTCAATTACTCAAGTCTCCTCTTTTATTGGGTGATGTAATGTCTATGCATGCAGTCTTAATTGATGGCACATGACACCGAAGATTCACTTTGATATTTAAAGTGGAAACTGTCAAGATTATTCACCGAGCAAATTTTAGAAATCATAAATCACCCTTCTCTTCGTCACTCTCTTTGATGATCAAAAACACCACAGCAGATAGAACCACCTTAGGGCCAGGATTAGAACACTTCCCGATTACAATGACAGTATCTATGAGAAGGGGAGATTCAAGTCAAGCCGGGACAAAATTGCAAGTTGAATAAAATTGTTGGATCAGAGCCATGGATTTTCTAGAAGCTCATTGGTAATTGGTCATTGATGTAAGTAGCAGCAAACCAGAAATTCCTTAAAGGCACTAGAGACATGCTAAGGGATAGGCGTTAACCTACAATGAGATCTTTGAAGTGGCATACGAATTAAGTGATGAAAAAAAAAATCCTAGATCCATACTATGAGCATTTCGGAAAGATTTCTAAGAAATGCACAATTTGGCAATTTGCTCTATCCATCATGTCAGAGATTTTGATCAACAAGTCATACATGTCAATTTAAAGTGATACAAAACTAGACCATTTCAATAAGCCAGCTTAAGATCCATGGAAGCAATGGAAATGTGGGTTTAGTGTCTTTGATCGGACTTCCGGAAGTTGATAACTGACACATACAAGCAAAAACATCACTAATATAAGAGATGGGGATAGCTCAAATCAAAGTCTAGTTTCTCTTGGTTGGCAAGCAAATGACTAGATCTGTTGCAAATAAGCATAATTACTAAACGAAGAAAACAAGTGGTGCAAGTTATATGTTAAACTAGAATATAGGAAGGAACCATAAGAGTTATAAGAGAGAATCGAGTGATCACAAGGATGGATGAACATGTTCTTCATGGGCCAAAAACCATCAGAAAATGTACTACAGCATCTAAAACAGAAGCCAAGCACGAATCAGAACATGCACTTCATAGTTTTATCTTGAGGATATTGAAACTTTTGCCCTTATTCTACAGTCTACATTTTCCCATCTCTCGCTGCAAATGGAAAATGAAACTTTACCTGGAAAACTACCATATTTAACTCAGAAATACAACAACACAAGCTCTACTTTTGTTGTTGTTGAACCAATGTATGCGCTCCTTCAGGCTTCAACAACAAGAATTACTGGCTTCCAATAAATATTTTCAAAAGAAACTAAACTTCTGGGGGTTCAAGGAAGACAGGAAACTCTCACTTAACGCAATTGTTTCAAAATTGTTTAATTAAGCCGAAATACAATTCTGCGGCTCTTTGGGCAGCCATTCAGCTCAAATTTCTTAATTGAGTGCCATCCACCAATTATGTATTTTAAGTACACTTGTGGACGTAACAATATACCTCTAGGCTCATTTGTACTTATCGGATAGAACATTTAAAGAAACAACAGAATGGAAAGTCTAGTTTAAGAAATACTTACGAGCACCAGTGCCAGTGCAGGGGAAGCAGGGCTGAGTGTTATCTCTTTTTGCCTGCAAAATGTACATTCTTTAACTATGAAAACAGAGATATATATAGCAGGAATTGTCAAGCAATAAATTGACCAGGAAAACAGAGATATATCAAACATAGTTAATTTTAAAATATCGAATTAATCTAATATAATTTAGTTTTGAAAATTAGACAAATGACTCGAGATAAATGAAATGTGACAAGTACTGTAGTTGTCCCAAGCAACTGAGTTCTGCAGAACCCGTAAATAGAACTGTAGTTCCATCCCGGATAATCAAGAAAGGTACAAAAAATTATTCAAAGAGCATATTTCATAAAATTTAACAAAAAAAACTTACAGCATTATCAATTTGGGTCTCATAAAAAACTGGAATTCCAATTCCAATAGCTACGCTGAGCACCCCAACTGTAATTGCTATCACCTGCCAAGTACATTACAATCCCCAAAAAATAAAAAATAAAAACATCCATATGAGATCAACTGAAATTAAGCAACAATCATGGAAGAAAAACACAAAAATAGAACTTGAGAAAGAAAAGAACCGTGTTTTGATCAAGATCCACAGCTCTAATACATGGGTAAGAATTTCGCCTACGATGTGTTTGATGAAATTTCTGAGTGAAAAAAGAAGAAGAAAGAGGAGGAAGCTTAAGAGGTGAGCTGATAAATGGAGACTTAAAGCGGGAAAGTGAAGGTGCTGTTAACATTTCCTCCCTTTTTTTCTATGTTTAGTTTAGCTTCGTTCGTTTGGCTATGGATTTTGCTATCATCAGAATCAGAAAAACAAGAAATTCTGAAACTGACACCAAGTGTTGTTTGCTATCCATTGTTAGGCCTTTGGATTGTGTGGGGACACATTTCATATTTACCAGTCAGTTCATTGTTGTTTTTTTTTGGGTTTTGGCTTGCTGGGTGGGCTTTTATGTTGAAGGGCTAAGGCTTAATTGAGACACAAAAGCGTTAGACCGCAATCTAAAATTTTATAAGTTATAGCAATGTTAGATGACAATGTAACGGTTTAATAGTAACTAGTAAGGTTGAGTACCATATGAGCATATACTAGATCCGAATCTAATGCTATCTCGTGGGTATATTGTATAGCTTTTAAAAAATAGATACAAAATCTAAATGGTAAATTAGACCTCGCTACTCTATCATCAATTTTTGGAGGTTGTTTTTAAGTTTGAGGTAATATTCTGTAGAGTTCTTTTTATATATTGGTAATGTCTAGCAACTTTATACGCACCTTGATTTATCTATCATTTATGCGCAACTTGATTACTCTGTTAATTATCCATCATCTTTCATCAACTTGTTCAAACTTATGTGTGAAGAATTTTTGTTGATACTGAAATTTGAATCTTAATCCTTCTTGATTTTCACCTACTTCAAAATTATTTATATTAATGGTAGGCGATTATGACACTAATGTTTGTTTATTTATATTGAATCATCAACTTTCAGTGTGATTTTAACTCATCGAAACAATATTTGGGATGTAATTCTTGTGACTTATACATTTTGAAATTATGTATTTGTTGGTATTGAGGCTAATGTAACTAATTACGTTGATACGTATATGCTGGTTTCTGGGCTTTGCACGGGCAAACCTTTAACTATAGGCAAATCAACGTATCAGAAAACATATTCGTAGTATATATTTCAAGAAAATGAAAACCAAACTACACATTAGAACTGTAAAATGTATGATATAATATATGAGCTAGAACACAGAAAGTTTGCATCCAGTTACCGCCTTCAAACAGTAAAGGTGCTATATAATACATGATTTTGTGAGTTGTGACACAAACTCAGATTGAGCATTAGTTTATCTTTATGATTTTACAGACGTGTAAAAACATGAAAGGGAATATACATTAATTGATTAAACCACATCTTGTAACTCAACTGACGAGTTCCTTAACCTCGTTGAGCTTCATACCTTTGCCACAAATTCTGATCATATGGTTTGTCTGGCTCATATTCATCTTCTCCCTGGAGCTCATGCTGCACTACTTTGGTCCGCTTGTTTTTGAAGGGCCGCATCTCTCCACCATAGCATCATACAGTTGCTTCCCGTTCTATTTATGAAATTTAATCAGACTAAACCTCACATGTGACACAAAAGATAAACATTCTAAGTTTAAAAGCACTTACAAAAATCACTGGGAAAAAGTGTATTTGTCCCTCGGATTTTGTCTGTTTCTCTTTAAAATAAACCAAAATCGGAAAGTTTGGCCACCATAGCTCCCAGTTCACAAATGAAGAATATCTGTTCACATCATTTGAATCAGCCATTTGGTAAAACTGACTTAGAGCAAGGAATGCCTTCTACTTACTTCCAGCGGTTCTTTCCACCCACGAAAACATTTTCACCTGACTCCTCGAGTTGCTCCCCAACTTTCACCTCCTGCAACGGAGATAACATAGCAATTAGAGAGAACAACTAATATGACCACGCAATGGTATATAAATTGCTTACATCAGATTTATACAAATAAGAATGTAACCACATGCTATACATACCAGAGCCTCATCATCAAAGACAAATCTCACTCTTGTTGTCTGCAAGGTAAAAACGATGTGAATCAATAAGGAATGCCAGCCTGATAGATGCTAAATGAATGAACAAGATCAAGGAAACGAAGATAATAAGTAGAATGAACAGATGATCTGTTACTAGATCCAGAGCAATAGAAGAAGTTTCCCACTACAACTTGGATGTCATGGGTTCAACTCTTGACAGAAGATTCTGAGGTGCTTTTACTTCTTTTTTGGGTTATTGGTCATCCCGTCAGCTTATGCACGTCTCGACTAATCCATCGAGCAGCCAATTCAACTCAGAAGCACAGATTGCCAAAAGAAATCCACCAACTTAGAGTAGGTGATCTCACAGCAAGTGTAGTTGGGATTCAAACCTAGAATCTCTCGGTTGGCTTATGAATTACTTTCTTAAGTTTCTTTAGGCAATGTAAGCAAAACTCTCTTCTACTTATCTTTTCTAGGTACAATTCATGCACCACACTAAGGTAGGAAAAGTTCAGTATATATCATTGAATTCCTACCTCACAACTTTTGTTTGCTAAAAGCCACAAACTTTAGACATGTAAACGTGCATCAAGTAAAGGAAAGCCTCAATGTCTATGATTTACAAAGCACGGGTGCCTTGTAGATGACTGGACAATCTTTTAATGTTGCCATGAAGGATGAAAACGCTTAAAACAGAAGTAACACAAAATCTCATTCTAATAAGACGACTACGGTTTTGCTCTCCATCTCATTTGTAAAAACAAAAAAAAAGAGGTACCTGGAATAACAGGAGTAATCCAAGAAGACCAATAGGAACTGCTGCTGGTAGATTTTCCACATAAAATAAACCACCAGATAACCCTGTTCATACAAAAATGTAAAAAATTAGAACAAAGACACTAGAGAAAAATGAAAATGAGGGAGGGACTGAGGGAAATTCTTCAACAAATAACAGCTTGTTTGGATTGCTGTACATATCGTTTCATAATGTATTCTATTGTAATGTACTATGTTGTATAGTTTTGATGAATATAATGTATATATTGTATTGTTTCCTGTTGTTTTATAACACCGCCATGTACCCACATTTTGAACAATAAGATTACAATATTATTAAAAAAATGGAGCATGAGATAGAGTTATGATAGGGTAAAAGTAATATGATTATTAAATACAAAATAAGGGCAAAATGAGAAAGAAAGATGGTAAGCCCACGTGATCACACCAAATAAGTTGTTACATTATATGGAATTTTTCATTGTTACATAACGGAGTAAATAATACGATACAATAAAATTTAGTAACAATAAACATCGTAGCTTAAGTAACATTACGATACAATACCACAGGTAACCACCATCCAAACAATGTATTTAACTTCAACTATTGATGATTTATCAAAGAAAAAGAGAATTGTAAGATGCACCTAGAAGGACAATAGGAATTCGGTAATCTGGGTCAGGAACAACAGTCTCCTTCTTTATCAGTTTCTTCCGCATCTGCCAAACCATGAACATTAGCCCAAATTCCCAGGAAATTACAATTAGATACAATCAAACATCTCTATAACAATCGTCCAACATTTCCCTATAACAGTCTAGTTTTCTTTGAATCAACTTTCATATTATGTTATATTATATGCTCTTTATAACTGCAGGCTTAACTATATTAGCAATAACAGATCCGATGAGGAATATCTCAAATTCCAAAGACAAAATTAGATCAAATGAAAAAAACAGAAAATGAGAAATATGAATTAACTAACCACTGAGGTGACAGTGAGATTGATTTTTTTTAAGTTTCTAGTGAAAAGAGCATGACTATTAATCTCTTTGCCATAGAATGAGCTCTGTAATTTCCTCACAGCCACAGGTCCACCTACTATTTCTCTTTCTGCTTCTGATAAAATACAAAACAAAAATTACTTGGTTTACAATACAAGAAAATTTTAAGATAAGCTTAACAAAGTTTAATTTTACAGAAATTTTGCTTAACTGTGCAGAGCAGTAGTGAAGCGGGAAGCAGAGAGAAGGGCGCTCTCCATTGCAATTTCTCTGACTCCGTCTGTGCTATGAAATTGAAAAGAGTGAAAGGCTGTAGATGATTTCCTTTAATTTTGTCATTTCCACGCTCTATCCGTTTCGCTCCATTGCAAGCCACTGATATGCCTAAAGCTCAAGGGTAAAAATGTCAACAAACAAAACTACTTACAGCGAGTCCAATCTGGGCTCCGAAAATTGGGTGGAAAATAATTTTAAAAAATGCTTAAAACGGAGTTAACAATCTACTGGGGGTGCACAGTTTGATATAAATGACGAGTTCTTATCTGCTATTCGATACTTATATTAAAATACGATTAATTTGAATTCTCCTCACGCTGTGAACACCCTAGAGCCTTCTAAACGTGTCTGCCTTTCTTTTGAACTTTTTAAAAGACCACTCGCACCTGGGCCTTGGTCATTGGAGCAAAAGCAATAGGCCCAGCTCCACCATGGGCTTTATGTTTTGATGTGCTATTGCTTTCAGATTTGTAGGCTATAGCTATCAAGGAGAGCAATTACTGAAATTCAGATAGATATATAATATAGGAAACTTTCACATATAGCCACTTAAAAATAGCCTAATTACTCTCCATAACTATAGTTTAATAATTACAATTCGTAGCTACATGTTATATGGAGGAGAGAGGCGAGCGAGACTGGGAGAGAGAGAGGGGGCAAAGAGTGGTAGAAAGGTGAATTGTATATTATACATATGTATTTGTATAATTGTCAAGCGAGATTGGGAGAGGGAGGAGATATGCGAGCGAGATTGGGAGAGGGAGGAGATATGCGAGCGAGATTGGGAGAGGGACGAGAGAGGCGAGCGAGAGAGGGTAGAGAGTGGGAGAGAGGTGAATTGTATATGTATATAGGTTAGATAATTGTATATTATACATATGTATTTTTATATTCTGGCGAATTATACATATACAAACGTGACTAGTTATACAAACTCGAAGTCAGCCTGCGTAATTAATGTATAATGTTAGTCGTGAGTGGTAATTATAGCAAACTATAGCTATGATGAGTAATTAAATAGTATAAGTTTGCTTAACCGCATAATTTTCCCATATAACATTGACTTGCTAATTGGTATAGTAAATAAAATAATAAAACTTACTAAAATTGATAAAATTGTAACGTTAATACAACAAGAATTTATATGTACATTTTATCTATACATATGACTGAAAATTCACAATGCACCAACCGGATAGGACAATGGGGACTAGTTGTTCGTACAAGCAAAATAAGAATAAAAAAAGATGATTTTTTCATTCTTAACTATAATTTTTATATTCTATTTTTTAATATAAAAAATATTTTATTGGTGAACATTTCTATCTTTAAGTATGATCTTATAAAGCATAGATCAAAATTAGATAAATGTTTTTTATAAATATCGAATATCTAACAAAAATGATAAAGTAAAATAAAAATGAATCAAATGTGAGGGTGACAGGCCAACAAAGTGCCTATCATTGCAAAGCATGTGATGTGTGACCATCCCTTTTATGATCTCCATATTAGCAAGGCTTTTAAATAAAAGTCGTCCATTTGGAATAAAAATGGAAAAAAAAAGGAAAAAGCTTTTTGAATAATTAGATACACACATAATAATAACTTTTTAAAGAATACGAGCAATATATATTATTCAAAGCTTACGTATATGAATAATATGACCCTTGCTAACTTCCTGAAATTATTCTATGTGGGTTTTTTAAAAGTAGTACTTGTTGGTGTTCTTTTTTCCTAAAATAAATTAAATTTTTAAAAGAAGACAATTTTGTATACGTTTTATTACATCTTTAAGTTCTCAACTAAAATTTCATTCTATATTAATTAAAAAAAAAAATAGTACATGAAATCACATGATTGTAGAATGCCATATATAGCCGTTGTGTGAGTGTGACCACATATAAAAGTTGTTCAATGAACCCCAAATGTCGAGGAAACCTTTTTCAACCATACAATAATATAATATTATAAATTGTCTGGTAAAATTATCTGTATTTATAGCGTACTTTGAAATATTTAGAATATTTAGAAATTTGAGAGGCACATTATTATAGGCTTCGAAACAAATCCAAATTCACCACGTTAGACTATTAAAATAATTAAACAAATGATATGATTGTAGGACACACACAAAATCAATGATTTTATTTATCTCACGTTTATCGAAAATTATCTATTTATTTGTATATACATAATAAAATTTATGTATACATTACTCTCTTATATCCAATGTATAAAATTACATTCAAAAGTATAAAAAAAAAAGTGTTGCGTGAGGAATTAAGCATATGTGTGTCAGTTATTATTAAAGAGTGTAATTGAAGTATTATTTCCCATCAATTTAAGAATATTCTTTATTTCTTTTTCTTTTTTTGTGCTATACATTTCTCTTTTGATAGGGTTAAATAATATACTTTGCACTTTGTATACTTATCCATTAGGTCTTAGTTTTTTCATTATACTTTGCACATTATCCACTTATCCCTATTCCATTTCTCCAATCCATCTTGGGGCCCATATACTAGCAAATATAAGAAATTTAATTTCCTAATAATTGTGAGCTAAAAATAAACAAAATAATTGTGAGCTAAAAATAAACAAAATCCTATAAAATATTGTAGTATGTCCTTTTGTGAAATATTCACAAATACTTAAGTTTCAATATTTAAACTTTAAAGAAAATATTAAAATATAAATTTGACGATATAATATTTCACCATCTTTCAAGTAAGATTTATATTCAAACATAACTTTAATTTTCAGTTTGACTAACTTCTCATTTTGTAAAAACGGAAAAATAATCTTTTGATATTTGGACGAAATATATATAATTTTTGCAAAAAGAAAATTTCTTAATAATTAATTGTAAGCTAAAAAAAAATAAAAATCATAAATATTATTGTCCGTCCTTCCTGAAATATTTATAAATTATAATTTTAGTATTTGAACTTCAAGAAAAATATTGAGTAACAAATTTAACGGTATACATCACTTAGAATTCTATATTTTTCACTTACAAATTTGTGAATATCACGCAGTTTAAATTTTCAAGTGAAACTCATATCCAAATACAAATTCCATTTCTATCTTGATTAACCTCTCATTTTATAAAAACTAAGAATTTTTTTTTCTTATTTTTGGAAGAAAAATATTTTTTTTGCAAATAAATAAAATAAAATAGGAACTAAAAAAAAAACCATTTTAAATGCCCACCCATATAATTTAAACTCAATAAAATGGTTTGAGAAAATCCAAAACGACTCAATCTGCCCCCCCGGGGCG
>JAJOOO010009703.1:0-26381 GCA_029582685.1 Solanum piurae | reverse complement strand
TATGGGTACGCTGAACCCTAGTCCAACTCGGTATTATGCTACTCCCAATAGATTAAGTGATTAACACATTATGACTGAATTTCTGTAATACTGGATAGCTCAAAACTGGACATGCAAAACTGAGAATGCAATAATTAATCTGACAATGATGCATTCATAAACTGAGGCATATATAACTGAATACTGAAATATCTGACCTAGCATGTGTAATTCAAAAACTACAGAAATACATAGATAGGGTTCTAAAATTCATGCAATAAACTGAGCAATGACATGATAATCTGATTTGAAACATGTTAATAACTAATTCATGATGATCTGCTGTAATTCTAGAAACCCTAGGTCTATTCATAATAAGGGAATCAAGAAACTGACTGAAAACTAGGGACTTAATGGGTGAAATGAACCCACTAGTGAAATCCCACATACCTGGTGATGAATTCCACGGAGAAATCCTTTGATTTGGGGGCTGGAACTGAAGGAAACTTACTGTGTTCTTGAACTAGGGTTCTTGACCTCTTTTCTCCTCTTAGAGTTCTAATTCTTTTAAGTTTGATTAATGATTTGACTTAGGTAAGTTCTAGTTATGTTTCTAGGCTTAAACTGACTAAAATCTTATGATTTAGGGTTTAAACGACATATCTTAGGGGTTAAATGAAATAGGAAAAGACCAAAAGACCCCTGAATTAACTGTTGTCGGAGTGACCTACGGATTGGACCTACGGGCCGTAGGTCAATCTACGGTCCGTAGATTGTGTCCGTAAGTCAAGCCTGCTCGACAGGCCTTCACTAAAACGAGCATAAATGTTTACTCGGATGTCAGAATTTAGCAAACTCGTGGCGTTGGAAAGAGGATTTAATTATCTATCATATCATAGGTCATGGGACACATAATTCCTTTTGTGCTAAAAGTTATGACCATCTGAAGTCGACCCATCAATAATTTTCAGCTAACTGACTGTTAACCCTCACCTACGGTCAGACCTACGGACCGTGGATTGAATGACGGTCCATGCTGGTCGACCGTAGTTCATGTCAGAGGCTAGGTAAAAGAATCTTGATCCACGGACACAAACTACGGACCGTGGTCTGATCTACGGACCGTAGGTCTGTCCGTAGGTCGAGACTTAGCCAATTTCTGAACTGGGTTTGGAGAGGGGTTGGAGTGGTGAACCACGGACCACCAGCACGGACTGTGGTCTGATCTACGGTCCATGGATGGAAACTGTGGGTTGCACCTGCAACTTCTCAAAGTCTGCATTTTGGTCTATCTAGGATACGGGGTGCTACAAAAAGTTACTCAGGGCAACTATCGAGATGGGTAAAATGATAATTTTGTAGAAATCTCAAAAATGACTTTTCGGGTCATTACATTATCCACCACTAAAAACCATGTTCATCCTCGAACATAAGGAAGAATAACTGGCGTATACTAAAAGCTTAAGCTATGACTTACCAGTCGGCTGTTCATCTCTCCAAGTGAGTTCCTCCTTAAGACCATTCCATCAAAATCAACTATTAAGAACTAAACTTTCGAATTAAACTTATGAAGATCTATAAATCAGGAGTGATTATCAAGCCATAGACTTACTCATGAACCCAATCAAAACTAAAACTCATTGGACCTCAACACCATCATCATGACAAATCTTTTCTCACATAACCAAGATAACATTCTGAATCAATACCGGCTACAACTAGAAGTGAACCTGAACCAACCACCACATATTCATATTGCACAGACTAACATAGATTTTTATCAAGCTTCCCTTCTCACAACACAATCTTTCCATAAACTTGAACTATAAAAATATGATCTTTAGACATCGGATACTCCTCAAGGGAGGATCAAACTTATCTAACCCAACGAAAGAAATGATTAAGTAAACATCCAACAAACGATACACTCCAAAATGCAGACTCTCTAACAACACTTTTAGGCAATTGAAATTCTTCAAATATAGTAGCTCTTATATAAGTTCTCATAAACAAGGTTGTGCATGTAGAACTACTGGTATACTTCAACTATCTCAAACAACACCAAATCTATCATTATTGAAATGACCAAGTCTGTCCAAGGATCCTACCCTGTCAAGAGGACAAAAGAGGATCGATACATCCGATCTACCACTAGGGATCCACCCATAAATATAGAAACACCCGTGAGCATATACAACGAATTATACCCCAAATCATGTCCGAAATGAAGTAGGTGGATCACATAAGAATGTACGAAACCAAAATCGAATAACACAATATACTCCCTCCATAGTGCCCAGATCAAACATTTCCATTCAGATGACTCCATCTCCTTAATTTTTAGTCATCCACAATCAACCGGCTATTGCACTATCGAGATGGGTAAAACGATAATTTTGTAAAAATCTCTAAAAATGATTTTTCGGGTCATTACACTTGTATACACAAGCCGGCTATTGCACTAACCATATTGGTATTAAGTGTAAGTGTGTGTATAAAGTTAAACTTGAACTCGAGTTTACCTTTTTTAGAATATGAGGGATCGAATAAATAACGACTAAAGTAATGAATGAAGTCTAGGATACTATGAGTAATAGTATTCTCAAATAAGTAGTGAATTCCTTCCAAATGTGAGTAGATTCTTATGTGGGGTTTGGAAAACCTTAAGGTTAAACTCTTGATGCTCACATATTGCACGAACTATTTATTTTATGAATTGTGTGTCTAGTTAATATTGTATTGGCTTGGATCTTGTCCATCTTGTGCGAAGTGGGAGATGTAATTTTGGGTCGTGGGTCGCCCATGCGGACCGACCTGACCCGATCCAAGAAGTTTTCTGAGAAGAGATAGGAACTAATTATCTCTTATTTGAAAAAAGAATGGGGGAACAATTTGGTAAATAATAAATTTCCCAACCCTTACTGATAAAACGATTTCTGCTGTTACACTAAAAGACAACATAAAAAACAATTAAAAAAGAGAACACAAACCAGAAGAGAATAAGAAAACTAAAAAAACTTTTTTGTCTGAACATAAACATTTAGTTTGTGAATCACACTTTGTTTCCTAGTGATTCAAAGAAGGACTTAGGAGAAATCGTGTTAAAATAACAAAATCAATGACTTTTGCTGCAAATACTAGGTACATAACTCATCAATTTTGCTCTCTCTCTCTCTATATATCAACGATAAGGCTAAACATAAATAGAGACACTATACGTGTGAACATACTTGTTGAAACTTCATTTGATGATAAAATAAAAGTTCAACTATGGTATATATCTCTATATCTATATCTATATCTATATCTATATATATCTATATCTATATATATATATATCTATATATATATATATATATTACCTTAAAAGCAAGAACTTCTGACTTGAATGTTAAATTACTATAATATCCCTAACTTAGGTTGTAAATATTTCGATGAGTTGTGACTTTTTTTTATAAGTTATGACTTTTTTTGAAGCGTTGTGATTTTTCGATGAGTTATGACTTTTCCAAAGAGTTGCGTGTTTTTCAATAAGTTGTGACTTTTCCAAAGAGTTGTGACTTTTTCAATAAGTTGTGACTTTTCTAAAGGGTTGTGACTTCTCGAAAAGGTCATGACTTTTCAAAAAAGACAAAAAAAATATTTGTTCATACTACCCTTTGTTGACTATAAATAGAGGGGCTTCCTCTCATTTTTCAACCACCATTTTTTTAATCTTTTACTTTTCTTCTTCTTGCATCTTACCTTTTAGAGATGACTGCATTGCTCCCATTTGATATCGCAGGTCCTCTTGCTAGTGCTCGTGTGGATTTATCTTTAAGTCGAATTGTCCTATAATAAATTAAAGTACCAAAATAATTAAATATAAAATATTTTTAGCATTTTGCAAACTATAGTTAAGACTCCTTAATCTAAACACTCAAAAGTCAAATGTAGATCCATTTCATTCACTTAATTATCACACAATTATTATGTAAATACTATGCACACATATTTTTCATATAAGACTACGTTAATATTAAGATATCAAGTGATAATATATAAGTGAATGATTCAACAAACTAACCTCATTGTCAGCAACACTTGTTAATCCATAAGTTTTTGATGAATCATCTCCATCCGAATCGTCAGATATGATTATAAAATCTAGCAATCATTAAAATAAAATTTTAAAAAGGATAAGCTATCATAAAATTTCAAACAATCATGATATTTCTAATTTATAAATACATAAAATTCTTTAATTAAATAATTTCAGAATATAAAATGGTAATCTTGTTGTTTATGCTCCTTACAACTGCTTTTTATGATAAATAAATGAAGATCCATTGAAAAATCTAACAAATTCGCAATTGCACAAATTAATTGATTTGTTATGGCCTATATTATTCACAATATAAGATTGTTTGTTAAGAACTTGTATAAAACGGTAAAACTTAACTAGTTTCAAGAAGGAAAAAAAACATAAGAAGCATTGACCATAGTAGATCGTGAAATACTACAAATTAGAATATATTTTAATCAGTTTTAGATCAAATTCACCGTCATTGTACATGCATCTATTTTTTTAATACAAAGGGGGGGGGGGGTAAACATTGATCAAACCACAATTTTAAAAAAATAATAATAATACAATGACGGTTGTGTATAGTCTACTATAGGCTATGCCGACATACAAGATGAACAAAAATCTTCAATAATAAACCTGCATATATGAAAATGAATAAGGAGCTCCTTTTATTTTTTATTTTTTTTATTTTAGCTCTTGATGAATATATGATTGTCATTGAGGATTTCTTACGTTAAAAATATTATTGTGGAATGTCACACATAAATATTGTTGTGTTACTTTTTATATGAAGTAGATTGGTTTCATTTAATCCCTTTAAGATTTTGGGTTTGAAAATCAATAATCATTTTAATTTAATACAAATATTAAATGTGTATAAGTTGTTACTCGTAATAAAATGCTTGATCATACATATTCAATGATAAAAATAATGACCTGAATAAGTATATATATATTTATTTTATTTTTCTTCTTATGAACACATATAAGTTGTCTCAATTACTATTAGTATGAATTGTAACATATATACTTTTTGAATAATTTAAAACTTCTTGCTAATGTTATATTCTTTTTAACTAGTCAATTTTGTGCAACACATTTATTTTGTGTTCACATTATTGTTTGAAAAATGTTTATTTTGTTTTCACATTATTCTTAAAAATAATCTAGTTATATTTAAAAATCTTATATTGATGATTATTTTAAAAATAAAAAGCATAATTTTGAAAGTTATATATCTATAGGTGATATGATATTTATATTTTTGTAAAACCATTTGATTTGCTAATTCTAAAATTTTATTTTCCTTATCTCAAAATATTAATATAGTTAAAGAAAATTTTCTTATTTCTATACAATAACTTTTTCATTTAAGATACAAAGGTTCCTTATCATTCAAAGGTGAAGAGGGTATCATTTTTAAAATTCAAAGAATTCAATTACATAATTTGATTAAAGTTTATTCATCTCTATATAACAACTTTTGGTTGACAATTTATGATCCGAAGATTCATTCTCATTTGAAAGGGGAAGAAGACTATTATCATCACCAATCAAGAAATCTTAAACCCTTAGAACTGCAATCTCACATAGTTGACCAAATTTTGCTAGACATATGTTTTTTTTCCAACAAAATAGTTAAATAATTTTCAAGATTTTATAATAAATAAACTAGATACAATACCACATAATGACGTCATAACATTAGTTCCATAACTTATAAGAATTTAATAATATAAAAAATGTAGCCTACAATAATTTTAAAAGTCAGTGTTGATGAATTTACCTTGAACATTGTTGCTTGTACCCATGGATAAACTCATTTGCCAAATGAATTTTGCCGGCCTGATAAAAAATCATGAAAACAAATTAATTTTGATGATTTTAAGAAGAAAGATCTATATAAACAGATGTGTGTGTACATATATAAATTATTTTATTTCTACAATTCATCAAAAGAGAGGAGGATATTTAAATGAAAACACTCATAACTTTCACAAGAAAGTCTGAAATGGAAAAAAAGTGAAATGAGTTAAATCTTTCACAAATTTTAAAATGAATATTTGTGTCGAATTGGGATTACCATACTTTCCATCATATTTCACTTATAGTTTTAATTAATTATTAATAAAATACTATAAAATACATAGTTATTAATCAATGTCTTAAATTAAATATATGACGATGTAATCTAAACATTAATTCTAACAAACCAAAAGGACTGCATGATAAATATGGTAAATTGATTATAATCTTTCTAGTTATTGTGTTATGGTATGAACACACAATAGAACATTTGGATATCTATGGCATAAAAAATATATCAAATTCTTATAATTAAAGTTTATCAGAAAATATACAAGTTGACCAACTTTCTTTAAAAATAGTATATATATAAAATTATATTTGATTTGTGATGCCATAATTCATAGAAAATTTTTTAAACACTATATTTTCACCATATGCGCTTACAACTCCGCCTCACCCCCAAACCACCACAAACAAAGATTTGAAAATGTTTGGGCTCTTAGTTTTAATTCACTTGATATATGGTTGATGTCACGATCCGAGCCTACACCCTGGGCGTGGCCGGCACTCAAGAACCATTGATGGTCCCCAAGCAAACCTTCATCTTGGCTGACTACAAGGGAAAAATTAATTCGAGCAATAATAGGCTTAAAATTGAATTAAATTCATTAAAACTCAAATTCTAAACTTCATAAAGTCTGGAAAGTACTCAATAACAGTATTTATAGTTTCTAAAAAGACTCAAAATAAAGTAAATACAGAATGACTCCTCAACTATAACTATCTATGAAGCCTCTGCTATTAAAGTAGGATATTGAGACAAGACCCACGACATCTCAAAATTTTTAAACTGAAAGTAAATGCGAGGTCCTCAAGAATACAAGGAGGCTCACCAAAAAGCTACCTGGAGTGTAGAGTGATCTCAATGAAGCACATGTTGATAATCCTAAACATATGTATCTGCATCAGAAGAGGATGCAGGTCGAATGACATCAGTACATTGAATGTACGAGTATGCAAGGAGAACTGAAAGCGTAGATGACTGAACTAAAATGTTGATAGCACTCAACTCAATCAATACATGAACATCAAGTAAAAATATTTAACTTTACAACAATATAGAATATAGAAACAACATAAAAAATATTATACAGTACTTGTTGGGAGTTTCTCTAACCGACAACCGTTACTATAGGCCTAGTAATGATACAATATTTCACCCATGTTGCAAGGGTCATCCTATACCTTGTCGAGGTACAGGATGATATTATGACTATGGATCCGTCTTATAGGCCTTCTTAGAGGCAAAAAGGAGTCGGATGAAGAATCAATGCTATCCTATCCTACGGTGGCTACGTAGTCTTATGGGACTTCCAAATTATAAAAGACTCTAACCCAATTCGGTGCTCGATACTACTCCAAAATAATCAATATCACTTTATCCTCAATGTATTTAAACATACTCGTTCTCTGGTTTGAGATAATTTCTTAAATTATCCTCTTAAAATAAGTAAATGTTCTTGAAATATCTTTAAACTCATAAAATCTCTTTATAAATCAAATTTTCTCTTTTCTCAATGGAAAAATGATACATTTGGGAATACATAGTTTCCTTAAACTTTACTCAAAATTGTCTCTTTAAACTTTCCTCAAAGAACTCAGTTTAAAACACAAATTTTCGCTTTAAAGGATTTTTCAAGATTTATAAATCAAAATAGAGTTCATGTTGAGTTATAGACATGAACGAATCAACTTAAGGACCTCAATAACAATATAGACAAATCAAACTCAAAACTCAAGGACTTAGTTCAAAACTATAGTTAATTGCAAAATAGTTCTCAACTTTGACTCAAAAGTACCTCTTGAACTTTCCTCTTAACTTTACTTTAATTTGAAATGTAAATTAAGAGATGTGATTACGATATGGAGGATCTCTCAAGAATTAATTAAGACTTTAAGAGTTAATACCAAGAAAAAAGCAAAACACAATTTGAAAGAACACATATTGGATGAAGAATGGAGGAGAAAAAGGCCTGACAACCCTAGCGCATTGCTGGAGCAGAGCGCCAGGCTTCCAAGTACTGGAAGACCTTTGATGGGTCCGTTCTCCCTCACGTTCACCTCCATAATTGATAGTTTAAATGATAATTTGATCCTTACGAGGTATGTTTGCTTTCATAGTGATGGGTCCATTCACCATCACACCAATCATAAGTTTCTTGAGTTAATATCGTCGATGACAATCCATGTATTGAAGTTCTTAATGAGTTTCTTGAAGTTTCGTTCTTAAATTGTTAATGATGGGTTTTTGATGAGTTCTTGAGATGAATGTTATGAGTTTGAGGGTTGTTTTGAGTAGATTTTTGTGTACTTATGTTGGGTATTCGAATCTAACAGAGTTTGGAAGAAACCATCCGATTCTAGGTGAATTACGGAAAAAAATTGAGAAGAAAAATTCATCGGGATGTTATGGAAACAGGTTAGGGCGTCGCATGCCCGACGCCAGCAGGTTGGCGTGGGGTTCCAGAAGTGCGCTAGAAACCAGCCCAGTAAGGGGAGGCCTAGCACGGCGCGCCACCCCTGCGCCACAAAGCGTCAGACCACTTTCTTCATCATTTTTGTTTCGTACTTGTTCCTTTGAGTCGAGCTTTCATTCCTTTCTTAATTCTAACAATATAAACTACATTTAATCATCACGAGATCCTTCATATCATGAATCGTAACTATTGAATTTATAATTGAAATTCAAGAAAAGATTAAGAGTCAAGTTTGAGAGAGCCTTTTGAGTCTTTTTTAGAAGTCTTTTACCAACTTTTAAAACTTGTTTTAAGAGTGGAGTATGAGGATGAGGAGAGTTGAGTTTCATTTTTCAGAATGACTGAATATAAACTAACTAATCCCAAGAGTAAATGTCTTTACATTTAAAATGGGAGGAAACTTCGATATCCAAATGATTTCATGAGGAGTTTTTGAGCACTATCTCTTTTAAGAGTACTTTTTAAGTAATAATCTCAAAGTTTGAGGATAAGGAAATGTTTTAACCATATGAGCATGATTTATATTATTGGGATTAGTATTGAGCACCGATATGGAGACAAGTTGAGACAACTTAAAGTCCTCACAACCATGTATGACAACATGGGTAAAGTGTATTACTTTTTAGATGATTCCTTATTGCTTTTTAGAATAGCTTAGTGGATCCACTTAGATGTCTTACAATCCAGCAAGGTATGGGATACTTCTGGCAGCGTGGGCAAGACGTTGTATCATCACATAGATCATAGTGTTGGCTGTCGGTTAGAGAATATCGTAAATAAGAGTCGAGTTTATTATTGTATTTTATATACATCTGAGTTGTTATCTACTATTTTAATTTTTTTCTTTATAATGCATCTTTGAGTATCTTTGAGTACCTTTGAGCATCCTTGAGTATCTTTGAGTTAAGTTGAGTTGAGATGAGGTGAGTATGTTCTTTCTTTTTATCAAGTTTAAGCTTATGTCTGTGTTTTAGAGTTCCTCTTGAATGCTCGTACATTCCATGTACTGATTCCATTTGACCTGCATATTTTATGATGTAGACATAGGAGTTCAGGGTAATCAACTGGCGCACTGTTGATGCCACGTCCAGTTTTAGAGTTGCTTTGGTGAGCATACTTTCTTCTGGAGGATTTCCATTTACTTTTCAGTTTTGTTAGGATGTCGTGGATCTTGTCCCAACTTCCATCGTTATCATTAGAGGTTTCATATATAGTAGTGTTTTGAGGAGCCTTTTCCATTTCTTTCGGTAAATGTTTCAAAGACTTGAGTTGCCTATTTCTGTCTAGTTGAATATTCTTATATATTTTGAGTTATTTATTTGAGAGAGTTGAGTTAAATCTCTGCAATTGAGTTCATATATTGTTGAGTAAGTTTTCCGCTGAGTATTAAGCCAGACCAAGGGTTTTCTTGGGGGCCAACAATGATTCTCAAGTGCCAGTTACGTTCAGAGTGTAGGCGCGAGGCATGTAAAACTTGGTATCAGAGCACTGAGTTTAAGAGTCCTAGGGTGTCTATGAAGCTTTGTCAATAGATTCTTACTTATCGGTGTGAAGCGCACCACATCTATAAATAAGAGGCTATGACATTTAGGAAATATCTCACTTCTGTCATACTCTTTTCGGCCGATAGTATTCAACTATATAAAAATTCTCCTTCTAATTCGTGCTTGCGCGTATCTTTCAGATCATGCCTCTACGAAGAGTTGTTCAAGGTTGTCCTGCTAGGAGGAATGTTGATCCCCAGGATTAAGGGGTCCCCAATGCACCAGAAGTGCAACCCCAATGGGAGGTCACTAATTCTGAGTTTCAGAATGATATCGGGATGTTGGGTCAAGTTGTGACCAACCAAGCTGGGCAACAACGAGGGGTTAGACAGGATGTAGCTGATACATCTAGAATCTGTGAGTTTTTAAGGATGAATCCTCCAGAATTTACCAGTTCAAGTGTCACTAGGATCTAGAAAAACTTTGTGGAAGAGTTGCAAAAAGTGTTTGAGGTGATGCATGTTGCAGATGTTGAGCGTGTGGAACTAGCTTCCTACCAACTGAAGGGTGCTGCTAGAGTCTGGTACAACCAATGGAAGAAGAGTAGAGTTGAGGGTGCACCAATTGTTAGCTAGGCTGTGTTCGAACAGGACTTCTTGAGGGGTTTCTTTCCCTGTGAGCTGAGGGATGCAAAGGTAAGAGAATTCCTTAACTTGAAGTAGGAATCCATGAGTCTGCATGAGTGCAGCCTTAAGTTCACTCAATTGCCCCACTATGCTCCGGAGATGGTTATTGACATGAGGAGCAAGATGAGTCTATTTGTATCTGGGTTCTCTCTTGTCAAGTAACAAGGGCAAGACAACTATACTGATAGGAGACATAAACATAACAAGGCTTATGATCCATGTGCAACAGGTTGAGGAGGATAAGCTGAGAGTTGTCACGCCCCGAGCCTAAACCTTGGGCGGGAATGGCACTCGAGCACCATTGCTGGCTCCAAACGAACCCTTGGCCTAGCTTAACTTATAGCGGAAGACTTAATAATCAAGAAAAAATCTCGAGATATAACTCATGCAATAAACTTCAAGAGATAATAACTTAGCCAAAATGGCAACTTAAGTCTTAACGAATACAACTGAAAACAGAAAGACTAAAGAACTATACTACTCGTCTATGAAGCCTCTAAAACAAGGAGTGATGTCGGGACAAGACCCCCCGATCATCCTAACAACTAAAGTACTAAATAAAAACAAGATAATAAGGGATCCTCCGGAAAGCAAAGAGGCTCACCAACTAACTCTGAGAGCTCAACTGGATCAACGAGGCCCTGGATGCTGATCTTGGTTACATGTGTCAGCATCATAAAATGATGTAGGCCAAATGACATCAGTACATTGAATGTATGAGTTTGCGAGGGGAAAACTAAACATGACATAAGCTTGAAAAGAATCTGAAAGGAACACTTACCTTGGCTTTACTCAACTCATAAATAACCCAACTCAAATGTAAAGTAAAACAATAATAATAGTGCAGTTTATACAAAGCATTTAAAATAGTAGATGACAACTCAATGTGTTAAAGAAATACAATAACAACTCAATTACATATAAAGTAATATAAGACAGCGTCTCGCCCACGCTATCAAAACTGTCCTATACTTTGCCGTCATATAGGACGCCTCAACTAAGTGGATCCACTAATCTATGCTAAAAAGCTCTAAGGAATCATCTAAAAAGTATGATCCTTTCTACCCATGATGGCTACATGGTTTAGGGTGACTTGAGTATTATGAACTCGCGTTCCCATATCGGTGCTCAATACTAGTCCCAAAATATACTCAGCTCATATGTTTTAAAAACAAAACTGTTTCTGTGATTTGAGATAATTACTCAAAAACTATCTCAAAAGCTCTCTTGGAAATCAGGATTTCCTCTCTTGTTTAAATGTGAAAACATTTACTCTTTGGGAATACTTAGTTACCATATACCCTTTTTGAAGAACTGAACTTCATTTGTTACTCTTGCTTAACTCAAAACTCAAGTCTTAAAACAAGTTTAAAACATTTGCAAAAGACTTCTTGAAAAGACTCTAAGAACTTTCTAAACTTGGCTCTTAACTTTCCTTGAATTTGAATTTATGGATGATTTTTAGGTGTTTAGAAGTCATTTAGAGTAGTTAGAATCAATAGGAAGTGTTAGTACACTTTAGAAGGACTTAAATGGGCTAAACGATGAAAAACGGGTTGGGGCAGAGGGACCTGCCGCACTGTTGGCGCACTGCGCCAGCCCCCAAAGTTCAGAGACCACTTTTTGGTGCACTGCTGGCGTGTCACCCCAGCCTCCTGGTGCAATGGGGGTGTGTCACCCCAGCCCTCCTTGTGCAACGGAGGTGCGTCACCCCAACATTGCCCCATGCAAAACTTATGAACTTTTCTTCTCATTTTCTGATCTTAATTCGATTAATTTCTATTCTTTTTCTCAATATCTCTTTAGTTTTAGGTACCCAAAAAATATACACAAGAATCTAAATCAAAGTAACTCTAATAATCGACATTAAACTCTCAAGAACTCCTCAATCTCAACCCAAATTCAAGAACGAAAGCAATTCAAGAACACCTCATCAAGAACATTCAAACTTTTAATCTTTTTAGGACGAATTCACGCTAAAATAAACATGTTTGGCACATGGGTGAATGAACCCAATATTATGAAAGTCTCACATACCTTGTAGGATAAAATCCTCGATGAAATCCGCAATCAATTCCTCACGAAGACGACGAAATCTTGATTTCCCTCTTCTCTTCTCTCTAAAACCCTAGCATAAATTTCCAATTGTGAAAACTGAACTAATTCAGTTTTGACCCTAATTAATTCACTAAAAACGAATTAAATCAATTGGGTAAGGAAAAGACCAAAATACCCCTTAAAAATCCGGTTTGACTTTCCTTATCTAGACAACCCAACTTCCAATGGACATATCTCACTCATACAAACTCGGAATTGAGTAAACTCAGCGGTGTTGGAAATATAATTCAATGATCTTTCCTACGGTGTCTTGTAGAACACCTAACTTATCTTGAGATAGGAGTTATGGTCGTTTAAAGGCTACCCAAAACTCAAACTTAACATAACTTAAACAAATTTTCAGATTTTTCATTCTTTCCAAGAATGACTCTTTCTAATTCTAGCTCTTTCTAGTTCTTTCAAATAGCGAGATGTTAAAATATCTCCCCCTTGGGAACATTCGTCCTCGAATGAGATTACTATTAATAGGCTAAAGGTGTAACATCTATCATTCAGCTCAAACAGCCAACAAGCAAAATGCAAAAACAACATGCCAATTTATAAATAAATACCAAGAAAAGGATTTGTACCTTGATTTGGAACTTCTCCGGATTCGAAGAGATGTGGATATCTCTTCTTCATATTTTCCTCAGCTTCCCAAGTAGCTTCCTCAACAAACTGATTCCTCCAAAGAACTTTGACTGATGCTACCTCTTTTGTTCTCAACTTGCGAACTTGGCGATCTAGAATCTGAAAATGAATCTCCTCATAAGATAAGCTATCATTGATACCAATGTCTTCAGTTGGTATGATAACTGAAGGATCACCCATACAGTTTTTCAACATGGAGATGTGAAACAACGGATGAACCGCTACTAACTCTTGTGGTAGATCCAACTCATAAACTATATTGCCAATCCTCTTGGATATTCTGTAAGGGAAAATATACCGAGGGCTAAGATTCCCCTTCTTACTAGACCTCATAGCACCCTTCATGGGTGAAACTTTCAGGTATACCTAATCATCCACTCCAAACTCTAACTCCCTCCTCCTAACATCAGTGTAGTATTTCTGACAACTCTGCGCTATTTTCAACCTCTTTTGATTAACTTTCACCTTCTCCATAGCTTGATGAACTAAGTCTGGTCCTATCAACCCAGCTTCACCAACTTCAGACCATCCAATTGGAGATCTACACCTTCTCCCATAAAGAGCTTCATAAGGAGCCATTTGGATACTAAAGTGGTAACTATTGTTGTAAGCAAATTCAATAAGAGGTAGGTGATCATCCCAATTACCTTTGAAATCAATCACACAAGCCCTCAACATATCCTCTAAGGCCTGAATGGTGCGCTCTGCTTGCCCATCTGTCTGAGGATGAAAAGTAGTACTTAAGTTCACCTTTGAACCCAAGTCTTTCTAAAAGTATTTCCAGAACTGTGCAGTAAATTGTGCTCCTCTGTCTGAAATAATCGTAACTAGCACCACATGAAGTCTAACTACCTCTTGATTATACAACTTAGCACAATCTTCTGCTGAATGGGTAGTCTTTACCGGCAAAAAGTGGGCTGATTTTGTCATTATATCAACAATCACCCAAATAGAATCATGCTGCCTGCGAGACCTTGGTAAACCTGTGATGAAGTCCATATTAATCATCTCCCACATCCATTCCAGAAGTTCTATATTCTGAGCCAAACCACCGGGCCTTTGGTGCTCTAATTTAACTTGTTGACAATTCAGGAATTTAGCAACAAACTCTGCAATGCCCTTCTTCATACTACTCCACCAATATACTTCTCTCAAGTCACGATACATCTTTGTGGAACCCAGATGAATAGAATCTCTGGAGCTATGAGCTTCTTTCATAATCCTTTCGTAGAGATCATCAACCCTTGGTACACACAACCTACCTTGATACATTAATACACCATCTCCCCCTTGTTCAAAAGCCATTAATTTTTTCTTATGAACATTTGCCTTTAATTCATGCAAAATAAGATCTTGGTCTTGTTTTTCTTTCACTTCTGACACTAATGATGATTCAGCCCCATTCATCACCACTACTCCTCCTTTAGTGGAATCCATTTGTCGAACTCCTAAGCATGCAAGTCTGTGCACATCTTTTTCTAATTCTCTTTTATCTTCCTAAAAATGGGCGGTACTACCCATGGACAACCTGCTCAAGGCATCAGCAACAACATTAGCCTTACCTGGGTGATAAAGAATACTTATGTCATAATCTTTGAGTAACTCTAGCCACCTCCTCTGTATGAGATTAAGCTCTTTCTTACTAAACACATACCGAAGGCTATTTTGATCGGTGAACACATCCCCATGAACACCATAAAGATAATGACGACATAGTCTTAAAGCAAATACTACGACAACCAATTCTAGATCATGGGTTGGGTAATTCTTCTCATGAACTTTCAACTGTCTTGAGGCATAAGCTATAACTTTCCCATTCTGCATCAACACACAACCCAAACCAACTCTAGACGCATCACAATACACAACAAAACCTTGAGTACCTTCTGGTAAGGTCAAAACTGGGGCAGTAGTCAACCTCGTTTTCAATTCCTGAAAGATTTTCTCACAAGCTTCAGACCATTGAAACTTCACTATTTTTTTAGTCAACTTGGTCAAAATGGATGAAATAGATGAGAACCCCTCGACGAATCTCCTATAATATCCAACCAACCCCACAAAACTCCTAATATTAGTTGGAAATATGGGTCCAGGCCAATCTACACTGCCTCTATTTTCTGGGTATCAACTCTAATTCCATCACCGAAAACAATGTGACCTAAGAATCCCACAGACTCGAGCCAAAATTCACATTTCAAGAACATTGCATACAACTCCTATCCTTAAGAGTTTGAAGGACTATTTCTGAGATGGCTAGCATGATCTTCCTCGTTCCTCGAACATATTAGAATGTCATCAATGAACACGATAATAAACATATCTAAATAAGGCTTGAATACTCTATTCATAAGGTTCATGAATGTTGCATGCGCATTAGTCAAACCAAAGGACATAACTAGGAACTCATAATGACCATAACGGGTTCTGAAAGCTGTCTTAGGAATATCACATTCCCTTACTCTCAACTGATGGTAGCCTGATTTGAGGTCTATCTTAGAGAAACAAGTAGCACCCTGAAGCTGATAGAAGAGATCATTAATTCTCCGAAGAGGATACTTATTCTAGATGGTAACCTTGTTCAACTGATGGTAATCTATACACCTCCTAAGGGAATCATCCTTCTTCCTCACAAATAAGACCGGAGCGCCCCAAGGTGAGACACTTGGTCGAATAAAACCCTTATCAAGGAGATCTTTCAACTGTTCCTTCAACTCTTTTAACTCTGCTGGTGCCATTCTATATGGCGGAATAGATATAGGACGAGTATCAGGAAGAACATCTATACCAAAATCTATCTCTCTCTCAGGAGAGACTCCGGGTAGATCGTCTGGAAAGACTTTTGGAAACTCTCTGACAACTAGAACTGACTCAATATGAGGTGTCTCAATACAAGAGTCATCAACTCAGACTAAGTGATAGACACAACCCTTTGAAACTAACTTTCTCACCTTAAGGTACGAAATGAAACGACCCTTAGGCACTGTTGAATTGCTACTCCACTCTATAACTGGCTCATTAGGAATTTGAAACTTAACAACTCGAGTTCTACAATCAATGGAGGCATAACATGCATGAAGCCAGTCCATACCTAGAATGACGTTAAAATCTACCATGTCTAATTTGATTAAATATGCCATGGTGCTCTTGTGATTGATGGAAATGACACAATCACGATATACTCGCTCAACTCGAATAGACTCCCGAACAGGTATAGAAACACAAAAGGGCGCACAAAGTTTCTCAGGGAAGATATCAAAATTCATTGCAACATAATGAGTCACAAAAGATAAACTTGCTCCCAGGTCTAGCGAAGCATAAACATCAAGAGTAAAGACTTTGATCATACCAGTGACAACATCTGGAGAATTCTCTTGCTCTTGACGACTAGTGATATCCTAAAGGCGGTTTGCTCCTCCGCCAATACTAGAAGTAGCTCCTCTAGGTGTAGCCCTGTCTGGTGGAGCAGTTGATGAAAATTGGGCCCTATTTCCATGATTCCCATTACCTTGTCGGTTCTTAGGGCACTCTTTCATGAAGTGACCCTCTTGTCCACACTTGAAACAACCTGTGAAGCCATCGCTACACTTACCTGGGTGGTTCCTACCATAGTTAGCACATGCAGGAGCCTAGTTACCTCCTTGTGCCACACTACCCTAAGACTGTGCAGGTATAGCTCTAAAGTTTTGGGAATTCTGACCATTAAACTCACCTTTGGTTCTGAGTGCAGGTGCACTAGCAGATGATGGAGCAGGTCCCTTTTGCTTTTGTTGGAAAGAAGACCAGTACACATTATTCCTTTGTTGCCCAGACTCATTCCCTGGCTTAGCCTTCTTGTTTCTAAATTCTTCCCTGTCCCTCAGTTTCTCCTCCTCAACCTGCTGCACATAAACCATCAATCTTGATATATCCATATCCCCAATTAGCATAGCTGCCTTTCCCTCTTTGCTTGACAGACGAGACATCCCAGCCACAAATAAACTCATCCTGCTTCTCATATCCGCAGCCTTCTCTGGAGCATATCGGGAAAATTGGGTGAACTTCAAACTATACTCATGAACACTTAGTGAATCCTGCTTAAGGGTAAGGAATTCCCGTACCTTAGCCTCTTTTAATTCTTGGGGAAAGAAAAGCCCTAAGAAAGCCTTCTCAAACATAACCCAAGTTAAAATTGGTGCACCCTCAACTCTACCCTTCTTCCTGTGGTCAAACCAAGTCCTAGCAACATTCTTCAGTTGATATGCAGCTAGTTCCATTCACTGAGTATCGGCAACATGCATAACATCAAATACCTTTTGAAGTTCCTCAATAAAATTCTTCGGATCCTCAGTAGTGCTTGAACCAGTGAAACTTGGAGGATTCATCCTCAAGAACTCTAGGATCCTCGAAGTATCAACCACTTTCAGTCTTGCCCCTTTTTTTTGCCCAACTTGGTTAGTCATAACTTGACTTAGCATTCGGATTGCTTCCCAAAATTTAGCATTGGTGACTTCCACTTGGGATTGAACTTCATTAGGTACCCCTTGTTCCTCGACGTTACGCCTAGCAGGACGACCTCTGACAGCTCTTTGTGGAGGCATGATTAACTGAAAGACACGCACAAGTACGAGTTAGAAGGAAACTTCATAAAGATTAACTCTATCGCACGAAATGAATATGAAAGAAGTGAAGGAAATTTCTAAATGTCGCAGCTTCCTAATTATTGATAGAGCACGCTTCACATCGATAATTAGGACTTTACAGACACAGCTTCATACACTCTCTAGGACTCTTGAACTCTTTGCTCTGATACCATATTTTTCACACCTCGAGCCTACACCTTGGGTGGGAGTGGCACTCGAGAACCATTGCTGGCCCCAAGCGAACCCTTGATCTGGATTAACTTATAGCGGAAGACGTAATAATCAAGAAACAGTCTCAAGATATAACTCATGCAAATAACTTCAAGAGATAATACTTAGCTAAAATGGCAACTCAAGTCATAACGAGTACAGCTAAAAATGGAAAGACTAAAGAACTATAACTACTCTTCTATGAAGCCTCTAAAACAAGTAGGGATGTCAAGACAAGACTCCCCGATCATCCTAAAAACTAAAGTACTAAATCAAAACAAGAAAATAAGGGATCCTTCGAAAAGCAAGGAGGCTCACCAACTGACTCTGAGTGCTCAACTGGATCAATGAGGCGCTGGATATTGATCCTGGTTACTTGTGTCTACATTATAAATTGATGCAGGACAAATGGAATCAATACATTGAATGTATGAGTATGATGGGGGAAAACTAAACATGACATAAGATTGAAAAGAATGTGAAAGGAAAACTTACCTTGGCTTTACTCAACTCATAAATAACTCAACTCAAATTTAAAGTAAAACAACAATAATAGTGCAGTTTATACAAAGCATTTAAAACAGTAGATGACAACTCAATGTATTAAAGAAATACAATAACAACTCAATTACACAAAAATTAATATAATATTGTGGTAGTTAATCCTAACAGACAACCACCACTATGAGCCGAAGTGGTGATACAGCTTCTCGCCCACGCTGCCAGACCTGTCCTATACTTTGCCGTCTTATAGGACGCCTCAACTAAGTGGATCCACTAGTCTATGCTAAAAAGCACTAAGGAATCATCTAAAAAGTATGATCCTTTCTACCCATGATGGCTACATGGTTTATGGAGTCTTGAGTTATTATGAACTCGCGTCCCCATATCGGTGCTCAATACTACTCCCAAAATATACTTAGCTCATATGTTTTATAAACAAAACTGTTTCTGTGATTTGAGATAATTACTCAAAAAATAGCTCAAAAGCTCTCTCGAAAATTAGTGTTTCCTCTCTTGTTTAAATGTGAAAATATTTACTCTTTCGGAATACTTAGTTCCCATATACTATTTTTGAAGAAATGAACTTCATTTGTTACTCTTGCTTAACTCAAAACTCAAGTCTTATAACAAGTTTAAAATAGTTCCAAAAGACTTCTTGAAAAGACTCTAAGAACTTTCTAGACTTGGCTCTTAACTTTCCTTGAATTTGAATTTATGGATTCAAGGTTATGATTCAAGTTTATGGATGATTTCTAGGTGTTTAGAAGTCATTTAGAGTAGTTAGAATCAATAAGAAGTGTTAGTACACTTTCGAAGGACTTAAACGGGCTAAACGATAGCCCCCAAAGTTTAGAGACCATTTTTTGGTGTACTGCTGGCGCGTCTCCCCAGCCTTCCTGGTGCAATGGGGGCGCATTGCCCCAGGCAAAACTGACGAACTTTTTCTCTTATTTTCTGATCTTAATTCGATTAATTTTGATTCTTTTTCTCAATATCTCTTTAGATTCAGGTACCCAAAACATATACAGAAGAATATAACTCAAAGTAACTCTAATAATCGGCATTAAACTCTCAAGAAATCCTCAATCTCAACCCAAATTCAAGAATGAAAGCAATTCAAGAACATCCATCAAGAACATCCCAACTTCCAATATTTTTAGGACGAATTCACGCTAAAATAAACATGTTTGGAACATGGATGAACGAACCAACGTAATGAAAGTCTCACATACCTTGTAGGATCAAATCCTTGACGAAATTCACAATCAATTCCTCATGAAGACGACGAAATCTTGATTTCCCTCTTTTCTTCTCTCTTGAGTTCTTCTCTCTAAAACCCTAGCGTAAATTTCTAATTGTGCAAACTGAACCAATTTAGTTTTTACCCTAATTAATTCACTAAAAACGAATTAAATCAATTGGGTAAGGAAAATACCAAAATACCCCTTAAAAATCCGGTTTGACTTTCCTTATCTAGACAACCCAACTTCCAATGGACATATGTCACTCATACAAACTCGGAATTGAGTAAACTCGATAGCGTCGGAAAGATAATTTAAAGATATTTCCTACATTATCTTTTAGCACATCTAAATCAATCTCTAGTAGTTATGGTCATTTGAAGTTGACCCTAAACTCAAACTTAACATAACTTAAACAAATTTCCAGATTTTTCATTCTTTCCAAAAATGAATCTTTCTAATTCTAGCTCTTTCTAGTTCTTTCAAATAACGAGATGTTACAAGAGTTCCGGAACAAGAAGGCTAAGACAACAGGAAATGAGTTCGGGTAGCAGAAGAGCAATGTGAACCGGTCATCTTTTCAACAAAAGCCAAATGGACCCGCTCCATCTTCTGCTAGTGCACCTACACCAAGGAACACTGATGGTAAAACATAGCGCACAATTCATACCTTAGAATATATGTTTAGGGAATGTGTCATAGACTTCAAAGGTAAATGGGTTGATAACTTGCCTCTCATAGAGTTTACATCTAACAATAGTTATCACTCTAGTATCCAGATGTCTCCTTATGAGGCTCTTTAAGGGAAAAAGTGTAGATCACATATTGGTTGGTTTTAAGTTTGTGAAGTTGAGTTGATAGGGACAAACTTAGTTCATCAAGCCATGGAGAAGGTGAAGATTATTAAGAGAAGGCTAAAAACAACACAGAGTCATCAGAAATCCTATACAGATGTTAGGAGAAGAGACTTATAATTTGAGGTTGATGATTGGTTCTACTTAAATATTTCACCCATGAAGGGTGTTATGAGATTTGGTAAGAAGGGAAACTCAGTCCCTGGTATATTGGTCCTTATAGGATATCCAAGAGGGTTGACAAGGTAGCTTATGAGTTGGAGCTACCTTCAGAATTAGCAGCAGTTCGGTGTTCCATGTATCCATGTTAAAGAAGTGTTTGGGAGATCCTTCACACATTGTACCAACTGAGAATGTTGGTATCAAGGATAACCTATCTTATGAGAAGGTTCCCGTTCAAATTCTTGATCGTGAGGTTCACAAGTTGAGATCCAAAGAGGTTGAATCAACCAAGGTCTTATGGAGAAATCAATATATTGAGGAAGCCACTTGGGAGGCTGAGGAAGATATGAAGAGGAGACACCCACATCTCTTTCGTTTCGGAGAAATTTCTAACCATGGTACTTACTCTTTGTAAAGTACTATTTAAGTGGATATACTGAGTTATGTAAATTGCATGTTGGGTGCTTGAGTTAGGGTGGTTAAATGCTTTCCCCCCTCATTCACTTTAGTGCGATCTCATTCGAGGACAAATTGTAACACCTTGAAATTTGGTCAGTTTTCAAGTTTTGCGTCAACTTCAAATAACCATATCTTTTAGAACATAAAGAGTTAGGAGGCCCATGAGGTATCAAATCGAAGGTCTTTGAGATCTCTTTTCAACACCACCAAGTTTGCCTCAATATGAGTTTTGAGTAAAAAGATATGACTGATTTACTAGAGACGCTCTAACCTGGCAGCAACTTTGCGATGGCTCCGCGTTACGGAGCAAATACGGACCTCACTGTCTGCTGGAAAAATATCCCGACTTCCAGCTAGTTTTATTTATTTTTAAGGGTATTTTAGTCCTAAAAACCACTGGCAAGTCATCTAAATTACCTAAAACTCTTAGAAAAATCAGTTTTCAAAATTAAACTCTCTCATTCACTTCTAAATTCTACGCTCAAGAACTTCAAAAACTGTTAAGGCTAGGGTTCATCTTCCAAGATTTTTCCTTCAAGTCTCTTCAAGAACATTGTTCTTCCAGGTATGTGAGGTTTCTCATAGTGATGGATTTCCTCTCCCTCACACCAATCATGTGAATCTTTCATTAATTTGTCCATAAAATTGTTTATCTAAGTATTATTGAAGAGTTCTTGAGTTTTAACCCCATTCTTTAACAATGGAGGTTTTGAGTTCTTGAGGTGAGGGTCTTGCAAATGAGTGTTGTTTGTTGATAAAATCTGAGTGGGATTTCAATTAAATTGCATTGGATTTTTAATTAAAGTGAGTTTGGAAGAAGAAGAAAGAATCGGCTAAATATTTAAGTCCAGGGCCACGTCGCGGAGACGCATGAAATTTCCATACCCAGCCGATCAACCCCTTTTCGTGATGCAGAGAGCATACAGAGTCTTCTGCCTCAAAAGTCTTTTCATGATGAAAACTTTAATTCCCTCTCCACGTCGCACCATGGATATGTCAGGGTCACCTGGCATTTTCTCTTTCGTCCTTCATTATGTATGTGTTCTTTCAAATCATACTTATTTTTTCTTCTTAATTTTTACTTTTAAAGTCTTCGTTAATTCTTGAGAAAGTCTTCATGTCACATTCACATGTCTTCATTTACATTTTAAATTAACGTAAGATAAGAGGAAATTTCAAAGGTTAAATTTCATAAACACTTAAAAGTTTCACATGTCATTTATAAATATGTACCTATGCTTATTATTGGACCTCAAAGATAAGTTCATAAGTGCATGTTTTCAAGAATGTAAACACGTCTCATGTTTTGAAAAGTATTTCAAGTAATGTAAGAAGTTCAATCTTTGTAATGGGGGAACTGAGAATAAAGTTATATCAATTATTTTGGGAGTAGTAACGACCATCGAGTTGGGTTAGAGTCTCCTATGATTCGAAAGTCCCATAAAACTACGTACCTAGCGTAGGATAGGTTAGCATTGATTATTCATGCGACTCATCACTGCAATCATATGGATCCATAGTCACGATATCATCCTATACCCAGGCAAAGTACAGGATGGCCCTGGCAACATGGGGGAAACGTTGTACATTGCTAGGCTTATGATAATTCTTGTCGGTTAGAGAAACTCACCACAAGTAAAGTATATTATTTTCATGTTGCTTTCATTGTTTATTATATTATAACGCTTAAATGGTTTTCATGTCATATTCATGCATTGATCCGGTTATGTTGCTTCTAGTCATTTAAGCCAGTAGATTGTTTACTCTAACCTTATTACTTACAAGTACATTCAATGTACTGATGTCATTCGACCTGCATCATTTTATGATGCAGATACAAGTGCTCATGATCATCAACATGAAATGCATTCAGGTCACTACTCATTCGCAGACAGTAGTTGGTGAGGCATCCTTACTTGTGGGAGATCCCAGTTTTATTTCAGTTTTAGTAGTAGTTGAGGTATCGTAGGTTTTGTTCCGATACCTATCTTGAATTGTTAGAGCCTTCATAGACACACTAAATTAGATGTTTTCCATTGTTTTCTCAGGATGTTTTATTTAACTTATGATTCATGTTAAGTGTTTTGTAATACTATACTCTTAAGACTTTCTTAAATGTCTAAGTGTTCACTTATTTTAAGCTTCCACGTATTATTATTGTCATGTAAGTCATGTACCCAGGCCAAGGGTTTTCTTAGAGATTAGAGATTGTTCTCTAGTGCCAATTACATATAGGGTGTAGGTTAGGGTCATGACAATGTTACTAATAGCCATTCGACAATACAATGCATGTCTAGGAAATCGATTGAATTGGAATAGATAGATTTGAATACAAAGGAAAGACGATTAATTGAATAATAAACTTGTTTACACAAGCCAGCTATTGCACTAACATATTGCTATTAAATGTAAATGTGTGTATAAAGTTAAACATGAACTCGAGTTTACCTCTTTTAGAGTATGAGGGTCGAATAAATAACTACTAGAGTAATGAATGAAGTATGGAATACTATGAGTAATAGTATTCTCAAATAAGTAGTGAATTCCTTCCTAATGTGATTAGATTCTTATTTGGGGTTTCGAAAACCTTAAGGTTAAACACTTTATGCTCACATATTGCACAAACTATTTGTTTTATGAATTGTGTGTCTAGTCGATATTGTATTGACTTGAGTCTTGTCCACCATGTGCAAAGTGGGAGATGTAATTTTGGGTCGTGAGTCGCCCATGTGGACCGACCTATCCCGATCCAAGAAGTTTTTTGAGAAGAGATAGGAACTAATTATCTCTTATTTGAAAAAAGAAAGGCGAAACCGTTTGGTAAATATAAACTTTTCCAACCCTTCCTAATAAAATGATTTCTTCCTTTACACTAAAAGACAACGTAAAAAACAATTAAAAAATAGAACACAAACCATAAGAGAATAAGAAAACTCAAAAAAGTTTTTTGTCTGAAGATAAACATTTAGTTTGTGAATCATACTTTGTTTCCTTGTGATTCAGAGAAGGACTTTGGAGCAATCATGTTAAAATAGCAAAATCAATGACTTTCTCTGCAAATACAAGGTACATAACTCGTCAATTTTGCTCTCTCGATATATATATATCAACAATAAGCCTAAGCATAAAGTGAGACACTATAAGTGTGCACATACTTGTTGAAACTTCATTTGATGATAAAAATAAAAGTTCAACCATGGTATATATATACTAAAAAAGACCAACACACACAGACACTCAGTTATTGAACTTACGAGTTTAAGAGAACACAAAAGTTTTAGATACTTAAACTCTTAACTCCTCAATCGATTTAAAAGTAGCATAAAAAATGTATAGTCAAAGTTGAGAAATAGATATAATGTCGCATAAAAAATATATAGTCAAAGTTGAGAAATAGATATAATCATATGCCAAAACAAACAAAACAACCAAAAATTTCTTTAAAAATCAAATTAAGAGTGTACGATATAATTATAGCTCTCTGATCTGGAGAATGTTTCAAGACACTCATGGAGCAGATTTGTTTCTTTTGGAAGATGCGCACATCTTTGTTGTTCTCTTCCTCTTTTCTTCTATGACCTCAGGGTCATTACTCGCTCTCATTCGTTGGGATCTATAAGGCCTTCTAGGGATGACTACATTGCTCCCTCTTGATATCACAGGTCCTCTTGCTAGTGCTCGTGTAGATTTATCTTTAAGTCGAATTGTCCTATAATAATTAAAGTAGCAAAATAATTAACAACAACAATAAAAATTTAAAATGTGATATTAAATTAAACTTAATTATTTTTAAACATGCAAGACGCAATTACCTTGACGATGATGCAAGCTGATGTGATTCTATAGGTTGCAAAGTCTTGGTTAAATGACTTGTGACTTCTTGATCAAATTCTTGACTTAACTCGACAAATCCATGGATCAATGTCTATAAAAGTAAATATAAAATATTTTTAGCATTTTGCAAACTATAGTTAGGACTCCTTAATCTAAACACTCAAAAGTCAAATGTGATCCATTTCATTACCTAATTGTCACACAATTATTATGTAAATACTATGCACACATATTTTTCATATAAGACTACGTTAATATTAAGATATCAAGTGATAATATATAAGTAAATTCTTCAACATACTAACCTCATTGTTAGCAACACTTGTTAATCCATGAGTTTTTGATGAATCATCTCCATCTGAATCGTCAGATATGATTATAAAATTTAGAAATCATTAAAATAAAAGTTAAAAAAGGATAATTTATCATAAAATTTAAAACAATCATGATATTTTAAATTTAGAAATACATAAAATTCTTTAATTAAATGATTTTAGAATATAAAATGGTAATCTTGTTGTTTATGCTCTTTACAACTGTTTTTTATGATAAATAAATGAAGATCCATTGAAAAATCTAACAAATTCGCAATTGCACAAATTAATTGATTGTTTTTTTGTTTGGCCTATATTATTCACAATATAAGATTGTTTGTTAAGAACTTGTATAAAATGTTAAAACTTAACTAGTTTTGAGAAGGAAAAATAACATAAGAAGCATTGACCATAGTAGATCGTGAAATACTAAAAATTAGAATATATTTTAATCAGTTTTAGATCAAATTCATCGTCATTGTACATGCGTCTATTTTTTTAGTACAAAAGAGGGGGTTGATACGCTCAAATTACACCTCCTTTCAGAAGCATAAGCGATCGTTATCAAGTAAAGAACCCAACTTGTAGGTTGGGGTCGATCCCACGAGGAAAATGGTTTAGACTTTACTTTTAACTAACAATTATATTCAATT